>NW_021027713.1:35316-47801 GCF_004153795.1 Camellia sinensis
TCTGGATCGGCGCCGGTAGCCTCAAGTGTGGGAGTCCGTCCTAGTCCTCTTCCTGGACGAAGGTCCAGGATCTCCACCGTCAGAGTCTGAATCTGAGCCATCCCCGGCCTCATCCTGAGATGACGCTGCCTCCTCGTCAGACTCATCATCTGGGGAAGGCTCTCGTGAACTACTCTCAGCACGAGCTCGCCTGTGTCTGTCTCGGCTGTGGATCGTCATCCCCCGCCTGACTCCCCCTGCTCCTCGGGCAGGTACAGATGGTCTTGTTGGAGCACCCCCTACAGCAGGTATCTGGAATGGGTCCTGAAAAGAACAATTGGCAAATGCATTAGTTATGTTATGCAAAGTTGAGTATGAACACCGAGTACAGTGTGTGAATGCAAAGAGTGTATGAATACCGAATATAGTGTATGATTATAGTGTATGAATACCGTGGGCAATGCTGTGAGTAGTGTATGGATGCCGTGAGTGGTATGTGAAAGCAGGGTATCAGGTGCCGTATTGATAATGTGATGTATCAGATTAGTATGGAACAGAATGTGCAGAGTCTTGAGACCGAGGTTGAAAGAACTCACCGGGATGCCGTAAATGGTCAACAAGTCGATGCTCGTCTGTAGCATCCCCATCACTGAGGCTGTCAGCTCCAAAGACTGACTAGTGTACTCGATGGAAGCCTGCAAAAGTGTTGAAATTATTAGTATTTTGTGGGATGTTAAATGAAATGAAATGACTGTACAAAATGCAAAATAAAGCACATACTGGGATCGAGCCACGAACTCCGAAAAGCTCATGATCAGCCGGAGGAGGAGCGATGGGTATCTGATAAGTCTCCCCACCCTGTCCTCGGCATGTCATGGTAGTGGGCAGGGTTGGCCACTCTACTCCTTGTCCCCTCCGGGACCCACTCCTGCTACGGGCCTGAGTCGCCCTTGATGCTCTCGCTCCTGCTGCAGGCGCTATAGGCCTCTCTCTCTCAACTCGGCGAACACCGGTCAGAGGCCGCATCAGATAAGCTTGGACGAACTCTGTGTAGTCACCCTCATTTTTGAAGGGGTCTGAGTCCCAGCCAATCGTATAGTCCATCATCTCCTCCAGGTTGTACCTCTCTGTATGCCTCATGTGGGTGGGAGGCGACGCCGGGATCATCTGCTCCGGTAAGCCCAAAGTCTGGCGCAAAAAGCGCTCCCCCAGGTACCAAACCCGACAGACTGGGTCCTCAAACAAAATCCTAAACAGGGCAGTCTCCCGAGCGCCCACGTACTGGTCCCTGACTGCCACCGGCAACGGAGCCCAAGGCTGCCAAGTGATTTGCAAATGACAAGCTGCACAGTTCGTTATCTACTATTGAAAGTACAATGCAAAGCGAAGCTTAAATATACTACAAAGTTTGAAATACCTCTGCGGCGGTGATGGTGTCAAAGTATCTGCGAAAGAACAGAAAAGACTCCCATGGCCTCCGCTCGCACCTCACGTCATAGCGATGAGAATATGGAACGTCGAGGGGGATCTCCACATCTGGCACTAGGGCAAGCCTCGGAAAGTAGGCATACACCCACAACTACAGAGTGTAACAGGGTAAGAATGAGTATGCTTATCAGTAAGGTAGTATGCAGATAAAGTAGAAATCACAGAACGGTGTGCAGTGTATTGTGCAATGTATGCAGTGTACAACCAGTGTAAACCAGATTGCATTTGTGTAGTGTGTGTAGTGTACAGCCAGTGTAAAGCAGATTGCGTGTGTGCAATGTGTGTGGTGTACAGATAATGTAAAGCAGAATTGAAAAGACAAAAGGGGAAAATGTACCTACCAGGCTCACCAGTAGCCCACTAGCAAATGTCTGCTGCGGCGAGAGGATGAGCTCATATATCCATAAAGTGTGGCCAAGCTTGTGCCACCCCAGTCGTAGCGGCGGATCCTGGTCACGTCCACCAATGCACTCAGCAGATAAAGGACGACAGTGTTCGCCCGGTCGGCGAAGAGGGTGGTGCCCAACAAAAACATGATGAACCGTCGAGTGTACTGCTCCTCCTCCTCGCGAGTCGTAGGCGCCTGTACCCTGAAGTGGTCCTCGAACCAAGAATACCTAACGAACCCTGGTCGGGAGAGAGGTGGTCGAGCGCCGAGCAAGAACATTTGGGTTGCGTCCCACTCATCCATATCAGTGTCAAAGGGGATCGGATCACCCCCTACTCCGATGAGCATGGAGAAATCGAAGGGAGTCATCGCCATCTCCCTTGTAGCAGAAAGGTGGAAGGAATCGGTGGTATCCCACCACCTCTCCACCAGCGCATCAAGAAAGGGGCCTACTCGCAGTGAGGCGCGAGAGTTCCATGCAGAAAGTGCCAAAGCTGGCCTGATCAACGATGTGGCGGACCGCATCGGGCAACTCCATATACCATCCTCGGGCAATGTTATTCCCATACCCCCGGAAGGCATGGGAATCTCCCTGTGTTCAAGACAAACAGTTGTGAAGCAATGCTAGAAATACAACATTTGAATGCGTCCAGAGTTCATGAAAATGCAGTGTGTGTGCATGTGTTTGAGTTTACACAGATATCGAGTGTGAGTGTGCTCATGGTGAACTAAGCATGTCATGTATCAATGTGTTTGGGTTAATCAGTTACAGAACAGTACTGGCTATCCGAAGCGTACAATCTACATTGCAGAAAATAAAAGAGGGGAAGAGTATACCTCAGTGGCGCCGAAAGATAGGTGTGACTCCGGCTTGCGTAGCAAGAGCTCCAGTGGCGCACCTCGCGCGTAGCTCCTGAACTGGCGGATGCTATCGGGAGGTAGTATGTGTATCGTCGGCCGGTATGTCGCCGGGTCGAACGATCGAATGCTCAACGGCAAGAGCTTGACCTCAGGATCCGTATCCATCTTCAGGGGAGTCCCACCTCGTGGAATGTCGTCTGCCATCTCAAGAAAGGTGCAAAAATGGTCGAGGGTGTGAAAAATGGATGAAAATGCAAAAAGTCAACCCAAAAGTCAACCCCGAGGGGTGAAAAATGGGAGAAAAGGTCGGAGTGTGGGAAAAGGCACGAAGACCGAGGGTAACTCGGGGGAAACAAACCCTAAGTGGTGGAAATCGAGAATGGGGCACCGAAATCGCGTTTCATTCGGTTCAAAGTGTTTGAAACGAAGAGGGTTTCATGAATCGGACGATGTGAGAAGCTCGAAAACAAGAGAAAAGCTCGGATCTAAGGTTGGGAAATCACCTAGAGAGAGAGGGGAGGGATTTTCGACTAAGAGGAAGTGAGAATATAGGGTTTGGAACCCTATATTTAAAGACCCAAGGCAAAATGTCAAAACTGCCCCGAAATTGCCATTTTTGGCTGATCGGCCAAATTGTTAGCTGATCAGCTAATTATTTGGCCGATGATCTCCTTTTGTGGCCGATGGATGGTCGACGGCCTCCCCTTGTGGTCGATGCACCTCCAATGCCCTTGTTTGGGTCAGTTATGTTGTTTGGTACCCTCTCCTTTCAAAAAAGTGCAAGAAAGTACACTTTTGAAGCTTAACCGGCCATCGTGTTGACCTCGAACCGTGTCTTCCATGTGCGGCACTCAATACGTACGAGGTGTATCCTTTTTCGTATCCTTTTGTATATTGCAAGATTTAAGAATTGCCCGAGAATTGCTTTGAATATGTTACATTACAACGTTTTGTTGTGTTTGTAATAGGTGCACTTATTATACGTCTTCTCGTTCTTGCATTGAGCATGCCTCGTCTTGCTTTGAAGTTGCATCTCAATATCATGGATAAAATGCCTTTACCATACTTACATTGAATATGACATCTCTATGTCGTTGCGTGAAACATGTGTGTTGCGTTGTCGCTTAGAATATGCACCATCATGTTCGCCTAACATGTTCATGTTGTGTCGGATGTGTATCCACAATTACATTGCATAGGGCATACATGTTGCATTGAGCTTACATCTTTGTTGTTGTTTTGCATCGAATGTGCATTTCTCCCTCTCGCATAGAATGTGCACCATAATATTACATGGGATATACATCACTACTCGTTGCATTGTTATGCACTTTTCACGTGCGTTGTTATGCACTTTTCACTCGCGTTGCTACGCATCTCTTCGCTGGCATTGTGCATGCACGCGTTTATTTCATATGGGAATTGTATCTTGACATAACGTTCAACATGTGTTATTACCATATTGTACCTGTTGAGTTTCTTCCTTATGCAGGGCACGATATTGTATGTATGGTTCATTTGAGGCTGATGCAACCAGACGGTACTGTGTGTGCAGTTCATTTAGAGGAATTCCAGGTGAGACCTTTCCTTCTCTTGCGTGTGATACGCTGAGAATTGCTTCCCTTCTCTTGCGTGTGATACGCTGAGAATTGCTTCCCTTCTTTTGCGCATGATACGCTGAGAATTGCTTCCCTTCTCTTGCGTGTGATACGCTGATAATCGCTTCCCTTCTCTTGCGTATGATACGCTAAGAATTGCTTCCCTTCTCTTGCGTGTGATACGCTGAGAATTGTTATTCTTTCCCTTCTCTTGCGTATGAGACGCTGAGAATTGCTTCCCTTCTCTTGCGTGTGATACGCTGAGAATTGTTGTTCTTTCCCTTCTCTTTCATGTGATACGCTGAGAATTGTTGCTCCCTTTCCTCTCTTGTGTGTGATATGCTGAGAGAAGTTCCTTCCTTTCTCTTGCGTGTGATACGCTGAGAATTGTTGCTCTGTTCCTCTCTTGTGTGTGCTATGTTAAGAGATGTTGTGTTTGAGACTTCGGGTGTCCTCGGTATTCGCTTTTAGTCTTCTCCGCGTGAGACGCAGTGAGAATTGCATAATTCTCTTACATCCTTTCTGCATGAAATGTAGTTTGACTCTTATTCGCTTGCTTAAACTGTTGCATGTTATGCTTCATTACAGCTCTCTTTGCATGATCATAAGTTATGTTCGGCATCATGCATGTCCTTTGCATTTTGCCCCTGCCTGCGGGCACATCTCTTTGTTATCTTTTATGCTTGTCTAAGTCTTCGGCCTTGTCAAAAATGGGTCATCTCTGGGCTTTGACATTCACTCTCGTCATCTTATGACTTTCGAGCTTTGTCAAAGAGGGGCAACTGTAGACACCCCATTTTTGACCATCCTCAAGACTTGGACGTCATCGTTTGAACACTCGATGATCATCCATGCTCGTGTTCGTTTTGAGTTACCGAAGGTCTCGGCCGTGCACCTTGTCTTAGGATCTCTCAACTTGTCTGTTTTGTGCTTGGTTATGGACCAAGGACTTGTGGTTTTGCTTCTGAGGGAAGAGGGTGCCTTGTTGGCCATCCCCGCAGCCCATCGGCTAAGGCATGGTGCCATCGGCCATAAGTGGTGGCCGATCGGCACTCTTTTTGGTCGATCAACCATATTTTTTGGCCGAGACCTTTCCATCTTCTTTTTGCAGATATTTTGTGCCAGCTGTGACAGCTGGTGGGCACAATTCTCATCCTCCATACACGTGTATGGAGGGATTGCTTTCAAGACTCAAGCTTGTGGAACAAGCTTGAGAATTGAAATTTTATAAGAAGGGAGCCTCCCCTCCCTTTGCAGAGGTTCTAAGAAATTGATATACAAGTTCTATATCTCTCTCTCTATTTATTTTACCTCTCTCTCTTGTTTAGCCCTTGTTTGTGCCCAAAAGTGTAATATCTTCACACTATTGCACACAAACACCAACTAGAACACCATCCTTTGGTTGCTGAGGTCCTTAGGAGTTGGTTTTAGAGTTCTTGGAGTGGTTTAAGCTCAGAGAGGCGGCTGGAGTTGTGTTCTTGAAGGTGTTCTTCAAGGGTGAGTCAACTACCTTTTAATCCCCCATTTTGGCTGAAGCTTTTAGACCTACTTGCATATTGTTTTAAGCTTAACTTTCTACTACAAAAATTTTTGATTTTGTATGCTTAAGATGATTGTTTAAGGTCACTTTTGTATTGGGGGTTGTCTACCCCCTCTTATGCCTTGTTTGGCCTTGTTTTGTGCCTTTCTTTTTGAGCTTTGGAACCATCTTGTTTTGACCTTCTCACCATTGAAATCCAGAGGATTTTTAGTGGTGGAGAGGTGGTTTTGGAGTCTTGAATAGGAGAGGGACACCCCCCTCTTCTCGTGTCTCATTTACTAGTATAAATGGCTCATATTGGTAGCATATTTGCTTAGCATGTTTTGGCTTCATTTTAGCAAGTATTTGGTGTTATTTTTCCATGCTATAACTCTGTTTTAAGTTGGATTGATAGCCTCTTACATGCATCATGCACTTGTAGTGTAATCCTCTCTATTGCCTTAACATGCACCTAGCATTTGGGTCATCATTCTTGCTTGTTTTGGCTCAACTCAAAGAAGCTTTTAGTCATGTTTTACCATGCTCTAGCTCTAATTTGTATTGTCTTGGTCATGCATGCATTGTTTTGTATAGCCTTGGTTCAATCTAGCTTGTTGTCTTTGAGTGTCCAAGTCATTAGCATGCATTGCTTAGACCATTTTCATGATTTGGCATCATTTCATATGAGATTTCAGTCCATATAGTGTGGTCATGCATTCACATTTGTCACATCTTCCATTTATAGAGAGGTTGGTGTTTTATGCCTCAAGATTAAGTCATTGTGCATGCTATCATACTTAGGCTTTTGGGATGCCATCTCAGTGGGTTTTTGGGCTTATTTTGACATGCCATAACTTCGCTTTTCATTGGTTAAATCATGCCATGTTTGGTTGTAATAGGTGTAGTGTAACACCCCTTGTTAGCCTTGCATGCCTCATACATTTTGGACTTTTGTTCTAGCTTGTGTTGGCTAGGTTGAAGCTTGTTTTTGGTCTTGTATTGACCTACCTTGAGACTATTTTGGGTGCCCTTGGCCCTTTGGGGCTTGCTTTGCATGGCCATGGTTTAAACCCCTTTGCTAGCCTTAAGTTTTGAGCTTTCTTGCATGCCATGCTTGCATTGTTTGGTTGATTTGGCATCATTCCTCACATGATTTCAGAGCTTATTTCATTGCCACATTCTCATGTTTGTCACACCTTGGTCATGTTTGAGGATTGTGCATTGTTGCCTAGTTATTGGACCATTTGGCATGCATGTTTGTACATGCTTTCATGCTTCATTTCCATAGCATTTGGCCCCTGATTTGGGCATGGCTGAGGTATGCCCATTTTGGTTTAATTCCATCTTTGCATGTTGTTGCATGCTTGAGATGTTGCATGTTGTTGCATGCTTGTCCATCTTTGCATGCCATGCATGTTTGTATGTTTAGGTTGCATTATGCATGCTTGCTAGTTTGCATTTTGTCACATGCTTGTTTAGGTTGCATTGCATTTGGCATGCTTGTTACCTTAGCCTTGTGTGCATGTTTGAGTCATATTGCATTTGGCATGCTTATGTTACATTGCATTGCATGCATTGCATTGTTTGGTTTGGGGTGTCAAACCGAACACGAGGACCAAGGGACGTTTCGTACTTGAAGTGACGAAACGTGCCTCAATCCTCAGTCGCCGACACTCTTGATCCAACATGATAGAGTGTGAGGCATTTGTGTGTTTTTGTGCATTCATTCCATATTGATGCGTGCAATTCGGCCTCTTTGGCCATCATGCATTGAAATGCGTGATTGATGGCTCGAGAGTCGAACACTACACTCCTTTGAGTTCCAAACATGATAAGGGGTGTATTTGCACAACATTACCTTGCAAATGTATTGCCATGCCCTTGTTTGTCCGTTGCTGCAGCAAAAGGAGCAGTTTGCAGGAAGAGATGGTCGATCGGCTATCTACAGTGCCGATCGGCTAACAATTTTTGGCCGATAGACTAAAAAGTGGTCGATGACCCCTTTCCCTTGGGCAATGGCCTCTCAGAGTCTCCATGAGGTGGTTCAGAAGCATCACAGAGATTTTCACAGTTTTCAGAGGTGCAAAACAGTGCAAACAGAGGCAACATGAGGCATGGCAACGGATTTCCGAGTGAGGCCGACTAAGCATGCATATGCCCCTCTTCTCGAGTCCGCTTTAACTGTTTTTGTAACTTAATTAATTTGCTCAATTAGTTAAGAGTTTTGTAATAATTAATTAGCTAGGGTAGTTAATTATTTAGTTGGTTTGTATTATTCATTCGGACCCTCCGTTGAGAGGGCCAACTTTTGTAATAAGTGTGCGTGAGTGTGTGAATGTCTTCCAACCCCATGTCTTTCTCCCTTTTACTTAACCGCTTACGATGGTTAGTTTTAGGGCATATTTTGTTTAGCATACCTTATGCTTGCATGCGTGCATCCATTCATCTGTTTTGGATGCACCGGGCTCAGCGTATCATACTAACTACATTGTATTTAATTCCTATTTGAATACATGTTATCAAGTTGCATTTCACATGACATCTTAGAGTAGTCGAGCCTATTTGTAGTTGCATTTTGTATGTGTTGCATTAGGCATCTTAACATAACTAGGATCATGCATGATTTCTAACTAGTTATTGTTTTGGCTCGGAGTACTAGGTAAACTTTTACGCTTTAGCATCTTGCGTGTGAGTGTTGCCATGATAGCATGCTTGCCATGAGGCTAACTGCTTAAATGATATAACTGCCTGAATGCCTATGGGTGAAGGTTAGATTACTTGAATTGGAACAATTCATCAAAATGCGAGTTTTAAGCCCACTTGAGGGTAGCAAATTATGTTTTCTAAGCCCACTTGAGGGTGGCAAAATCCACGTCTTAGCCTACTTGCGAGTAGTACCTTCAAACCATTTTCAAACAAACATGAGATGTTTTATTCTAACTTAAGCGATCTAGTCTATACTTGTTTGCTGTGCGCATCATATAGTAATTCTAGGCTAATAACCGGAATAGGAACACGTGTGTTTTCAAAAACAAAATATCATGTTAGTAAAGGTCGATCCTTTGATCGGGCGAGCGGGGGTGCTCATTGCAGGACCTTCCCCTCTCGTACCCAAGTTCTTAAGCCGAGGCAACTTTGGTGATGACGGACACGTGGCCTTAGGCACGAGTCAGGGTTTCCTAAATTTTTCCAAAACAAAATATTTAGGTAGCGACTATGTATCTGGAAAAGCAGTCCATGTTTGGCACTTCTTTACAAAAATCAGTTTCCAAAACAATTTGCCAGATTTGGACTCTTTGGTGATTTATCAGTCTTGTATTATACTTTGCGGGATTAGATTCAGAACTGTGACATTTGAGTCCGAACTGTAGTATGCTAATGAACAAACGAATTTCGCGCCATTTCGCGCACGGAGCCGGGACGTTCGGGCACGTCTACACCTTTCTGTTATATTGTTTTGAGGTTGGTCAGCGCATTGATTTAAGTTATATCATTATGATGGAAGTGGCTATTGTCTCATCCTTTCGAGACAAATCTTTACCTTTTGGAGCCCTGTTAACCAAGATTTTAAAACAAGTCAAAATCAGTTTTTCAAACAAGCCTGACTCCAAAATAACCACTAAACATAAGTGAATATACTATCAACTGGGCTGGAGGAAGTGATGTTTTGCGTAGCAGTTTGCATGCTCCTGATGCACCTATGGAGGATCCCCAAAAAGAGAATCTAGATGACATGCCTCCACCACAATAGTCTCCACCTCTTGCATATTAGACAAATTTTAAGGCTAATCAGCACCTTCAATGGGAGCAACAAATGTCCACTCAAATGGCTAACTTTGGAACTCAATTGGAGGATTTCGGGCAAGCTCAACACTCTTTGATTTAGCAATTCGGTGACTTTCGGGTAGCCACTATTCGTCATCAAGCCTTGAATACTCGCATTGATCATATCGAGAACCGAGTTGATGGAATCTATTAGCACTTCTATCCTCCACCTCCACCTGATGATACCTTGTGAACTCCATTTATTATATTGCTTTTGATAATGTCACAGGGGGAGAAAACGCGGCGATCGTTTTGTTTTGATTGGTGATCCTTTTGCTTTTTCCTTAAGAACATAAGACATAAATTTTCTTATTCTAGTAAGTTGTGCTTAAACAGGTAACTTTAATTAATCTAATTTATGTCCATTTTTGCTTATACTAATCTCTATTGTTTTTAAGCTAACATTCTATTACGCAAATATCTAGGGAGAGCATGACTTGAGGGGGAGCTTTACTCATTTCATACAAATCAAAACATCATGTTGTGCCATCATCAAAAAGGGAAAGATTATTAAATATGGAGAATTTTGATGATTGTTTTTGTTTTTGTTTTGATTTTGTGTTTTGATTTATTTTGATGGGTTAAATTGATCAAAATTAATCTATGTTAATAATCTAATTTGTTGGTTTTTGAGATCAAAACTAAGCTTAAATAGTTAGAACCGTAGCAGCTGAAGTAGCCAAGCCCACAGGGATCAACCAGTCGAACGACTAGGCAGTTGACCGGTCAGGCCAAAACTGCACCATTTTGCTCTTGGAATTTAGGCATGCATGGACGTCTAGGTGGACATCTAGGTGGATGACCAGCCATGGCATTTTGGCCTAGTTTCACTCCAGTTCAGTTTTGCTTCGTTCCGGACGTGTATGCTTGACGACCACGGACGACAACCTTGATGACTGGGACTTCACGAGACATCTAGGCTAACATCTATGAAGATGTCCGAGCAGACATCCTACACAGACACAACGCTTGGCTTTAGACATCCGGGCAGACGTCCCTGTGTGCACTGCTGCATATATTAGTATATACTGAGGAAATGAATAAGAAATGTTTGGCCCATTCTTCTCCTATCACTCAATGGGAAAAACACACATGGGTGACAGAGACTCTCTGAAGCATCCATTTAGGCCTCGTTTGGGAAGAGGCTAATTTAGTAACTTTTTTGCTATTTGGCTAAAATATAAGCTAAAAAAAACTAGTATGTTTGTGATGACTTTTTGGCTTTTTATGAAAAGATGTGCAAAAAATAGAGAGAAAGAGAATCTTTGACTTTTTGGTATGGATTGTTGACTTTTTGGCTAATTTAGTAACTTTTTGACTTTTTGGCTAAAAGGAAAGGTTCCCAAACGAGGCCTTAATATCATCTCATCCAATCACTCAATGGAAAGAATTGGATGGGCACTGTTAGAAGAGCTGAAGAATAGAGCACTTAACTTCTTTATATATATATATATATACATAGCTCTGTGAAGTATACTGACACAAATAAAATAAGTTAGAAAACATTCATCATCATTCATCACTCTCATACTCTCAAATCTCTGAAGTAATCTTTATATGTATTTCTTCTTCTTCTTCAAAAATTAATCTTGAGCTTTAGCTTTAAGCATATACACATGTGAAAGGTCCCTTTACTGATATAACTTAAAACTTCAATCTTTGTAATATTTCTTGAGAGAGTTCCATTACAGCTTTCCTTGAAAGCAAAAACACCATTTTCGATTTGTAAGAGTGTAGAACAATGTTCTTGAAACCTTGAGAGTGATTGAGAATCATCTAAGGATTTCAAGGTTCTGAAGGTCTATAAAGCCTGTGTAAAATCTGTGGAGGACTGCTCCATTTGTGAAGAGATTGCTGGCCCCCCTGTGAAGCTAGAGAAATAGTGAAAAACCTCAAGTGAAGCTTGATGAGTGGATGTTTGCTTAGTTAAAGCTAAACCACTATAAATTTGTTTGTCTCCTCTTCCTTTGTCTCTTTCCATTTCATTTACTACTATAGTTGATATTGTTATTTGTTGTTGAGTTCATTTCAAGTTCTTCACCTTTCTATTATAGCCAATTGATATTTCATAACCAATTCAGTTTTCATAACTATCTGATATTATTGTGTTAATCCTCTAGCCTTTATAATATATCAAATATACTTATTGCCATAATCTACCTCTTCTTACCGTCTGATATATATACTTGCTATATTTGTTGTTCTCGTTGATTAAATTTTTATTAGGTAATTGTTAGCATTTTAATCGTAGAAATCTAATTCACCCTCCTCTTAAGTTGTCTTTTGGGTAATAATATGACATTTACGTGTGATCAAGAATAATAAAATAAGCCACACATCATTTAATGAAAACTTGTTCCATCAATCCATTAGGAATGAAGTTAGTGATGCCTTTCTTGTAGCACTCCGATAAGAAGTGTAAAGCCAATTCCCTTATTTCACTATTAGTGAATTAAAGAATTAATGCTTTGAGTTCTCATCTATCTATTTATGCTAAGGAATTGGGTAAGGAGCCGGGAACTCCCTCCTAGCTCTCTGCCCATAGCCCCCAAAAGCGTAGGGCAAAGAGCCCATGAGAAAGTGACCGAAATAAGTTGTTCGTTTGTGCAAAAGTTAGTTACGAAAATAGTATAGCTCATAGAGTAGATATAAGATTGTTTCCTTCTACTGCTAAGGGAAGGAACAACTACTACAACTGATAATATGATAATCCCTTACTCTATTATCAGTACAAATAGCTCGGAAAATACAAATGACATAAGCAATATGCCAATTACAGTTAGAACAATATGGATATAGTACATGGCAAGGGCCAAAAAAAAAAAAA
>NW_021027713.1:58426-85660 GCF_004153795.1 Camellia sinensis
GGACAAACTTCTATTTAGGAGGGAAGAAATGTGACACCCGAAATGTTTAATTAATTTTAACACCACGTTAATATCAAATATATATATATATATATATATATAATTTAATAGTTATATGTGCTAAAATGTAATTTAATTAGGGGGTCATTGTGTCCTATCAAAAAGATGGTATATAATTATTTTAAGAATTGGGCCAAAGTGAAATTAAGCCTAAAGCTAAGCAAATAAGTACAGTTTGAGATAAGTGTTAAAGACTAATGGATAAAGATTTGGAAATGTATTAAGCTATTATGGAGCAACGTGTCTTGATCTGGGGCATCCTCATGGATTGATGCCTACGGCTTGCCTTAGTATAAATATGAAACATGTGTTGGTAAGTTGAAAGCAAAAAAAAAAATAAAAAAAAAAAAAAAAAAAAAAAAAAATAAAAAAAAAACTAGAAAACCAGAGAGAGAGAGGGTCATGGGGGTGCCCCTTGTGGGGGTCCAAGTTGTTTTCCTTATTAAATATGTTGTGTATGGATATAAATATGCACCCATGCATACAAAATTTATGTATGATTTTTTTTTTTTTTAATTGGATAGTGCTTCAATGGGAAATACATATAATCAGTGATGTTATATGTATCAATTGTTATATCAATTAATATAATAACATATGCTATGACATTGTCACTTCAAAATTACGAACCCCACCCATTATACAAAGTACAAAATCCAAAATCTCTAAAATTGTGACATATCATCCGTCAGTATACTAATTGGTGTATATAGTTTTGTTCATACATAATTTATGGATTTTTAAATAAAAAATTAGTAAAAAAATCATCTGCAATCAATGAAAAAAAAAATTATTCAACATTTGACCTCCTCAAATCTGAAATTCTTGTTTCGTCCCTGCCACTAGCTCACAACCTCCGGAGATTAGTTAATTCCATTCTTGAGAAGCCAGGTTGGATTCAAAATCCATATATTAACTAATTGGGTTAATTATATTTCTAATTAATGAATTTTGACTTAAATTTCATTGTCTTTATAAGGGTGAGCATGGATCAATTTGGAATGAAACCATGACCAATTCATTATTTATGGTTCCATAAAAATTAAAATCAAATCAAACCATTAAAATCATGGAACCAATACGAGCTGAACCATTTAGACACAATTCGGTTCGGTTTGGAACCATTGTTTCACATAATTTGTTCAGAAGAAAAATCATATAATTTAAAAAAAAAAATTAACTTATCATAAATTATAAAAATAATAATAGCACGCCTATCAAACAAACTATCATAATATTCACCAGTTAAGCAAAAATATAGTATTAATTTGTCATGATTTTTTGAAACATAAACATGCGCATTGTTCTACCATTAATTTAAACAAATATAATATCTAGCAAATAAACATATATGGTTTAAGTTATATAGTCCAGTTCGGTTCAAATCAAAAAATGTGGACCCACATCTAAAACCAATCCGTGTAGATCGATTTCTTGGTTTTCCAAACCAAGACTGAACCACAAATAAAAAAATTCAAACCAAACCTGCTAGATTGTTCTAAACCGGTTTGGTTTCCGAATTTTTCGATTTCCTTACACAGCCCCACATCTTTATATTTAAATTAAATAATTTGATCTATACATTTTAAATGCAATCTCAATTTGATATTTTCTTTAAGGGAAATCATATGGTGTGCATACCTACTAAAAAAATGTGTAATGTTGTCATAAAATTTCATAACATCAATCAGAAAATGCATAACCGTGCCATAAATTTGCATAACAAAATATCCAAAATTTTGGTGTTGATGTTGCAAAATTTGTGACTTTTATGACATTTTTTGTTATGCCAATTTGTAGCGAGATTATGTATTTTGTGGTTGATGTTACAAATTTTTGTGGTAAATTTATACATTTTGTGGTAGGGTGCATATGGTGCACACCATCACATTTTTCTTATATTTAAAAGTTTTGTTAATTTTTCTTATGTGTAAATCTTAGGAGAATGATAAATATCTCAAATTCGTTGGCATTAGCCTTCAATTTGAACAAAACACGAACCATCACAACTTGAAAGAAATTCAAATGCTTAAACAAACCATCGATTCCAACGAGAATTGAAAAGAGATATGAAACTCTAGAGGAAGAAATCGATAGAAATTAAGAAAGAAAGAGAGATTCAAACTTGGGTTATGTAAATCAACCACACAAGCTGAATCTCTTCCATCACCGAACCCAACCTCGCCAGCTGGTGTCCTTCGGTCACCCCAACCTTTCCCCTACTCCTATCCTCGCTTTAACTGCCATCTACTTTAGAAATTATTGTATATACAATATCCGTCACTGGAGATGAGTTGATGGATTACTAAAAAAAGAGATTTTGGAATTCTTGTTAGGAGGTGGAGGGTTTTTTTCACTACTGTAAAGATCAATTGTAGAATTTACAATCTAATAAACAAAATCATATTGGTATTCATTGCCATGGTACTGGCGTAGCGCCCCGAGTCTTAAAATTGACTTGTTTATGCTAATCGATATCTGTTTTTTAGTACTTGTGTTATTTCGGACTCTTGATAACAATATATTTGCATTTGATCTTTAATTAAATTAATGATTCATTCACCAAATTTGTTTAGCCCGAAATCGTCCGAATGAGTCTCTTCTCAGGAAAAGTCTCACGCACGAGAGTCTCTTCCCGGGAAGAGACTCGTTCAGGAGAATTTGGGCTAAACAAATTCGGTGGATACAGTGGTGTTGCTTTAATTATTATAACTGAGACATCCTTCGAGATGTTTAGAACCTTGATTCAGGTGTTAGCATGATGGTTACACAAGATTGGACTAAAAACTCTACATTTGGATATTTGTTTTTGAATAGTCTTCACTCTTTTTCCCCTTTCTCTTTCCACACTTTGAATCTTAATGTGAGGGTAGAACCATTGAAAAGATTACTTTTGGGGCTTTTATGAACGACCCAAAATGAAGTTCGGGTGAGAAAGTTATGCATGTTTGAAGTTTGGGCACCTAAGCAGTCAGCATAGTTCGCTCGAGCGAACTTTCGACCGCTCGAGCAATATGTAGACCCTCACAGCTCTGAAATTCAAAAATCTCAGATTTTGAAAGCATCAAATCACCACTGGAGTGCACCTTTTACCAGTTGAGAAGTCTAACCCAAAAACTGAGTTACTACAATCATGATTTCATTGCTCAAGCGATCTATTTGACTTTAGTACTTGAAAACTACTCTTTTGGTTAGATTTTATAACGATTCCCATTTAGACCCGACTCTTTTCTTGCTTTTGAATCCAAGAATCTATATCCTAAACTATTGTTCATTTCATTTTCATCTTGTTGCTATGAGTTTGGTTGCCTGTGAGTTATTATTGTGTGTGAAATAGGTTGGGGATTAGTATTTCAAAGAGTTGCGGTCAAGTTTTCCTCTTGTTCGCTCAAACGGTCTTTCTTGTGTCAAGTAGTCTTTTAGAGTCTGCAAAACTTTTGGAAGTAGAGTACCTTCGCTCAAGCGGCATTTCTTGCTCTTGAGCGGTCTTTTATAGGTCTGAGCTTCTGGGAGAGGGTCTTTATGCACTCGAGCCATGTTTTTGGTCACTTATTGTGTCTGACACTCGAGCGGTGTTTTGGTCGCTTAAGCGGTTTGTGCGTATATTAGTTCGAAAAAGAAAATTTTGAATCACTTTTTCATTCCACTTTCTCTAAATATTTCAAAACCCTAATTTCTTCACTTTCTCTCTCTAGTTCTTGCTTAAAACCTCAAATACATCTCACTTATTGATTTATCCACCATAGCTCTTTGAAGAAAAAAAGGTAGAGCTTGTCTAAACCTTCGTTTTAATTGGAGAGAATCTCGTTTTTGGCTCTGCCAAATTTTAACCCTTGCTCTCACTTGTCCCTAATCTTGAGGTAGGGATTTTTTCAACCTTTGGTATAATTTTTATCTTAGTTATCTGTCCATTGAAAGAATCTAGTGATTTTGGAGATTTTTGGTTAAACCTAGGGTTTGATTTTGAAATGTAAAGGAGGGGTTTTCAAATAGATTTTTGACAAAGGTTGTGGTGATGTGTTTATGGTTGAGAAATGTTAAAATGGTGGATTTCTTTACTTAAATTTTATTTTTGAAAGTAAAGGGATTTTTGTATCATAAATATTTGGTTTATGGAAGAAAAGGGAAATGATGTTGGGTTTTGTAAGGATGGAATGAATGTGTATGTTGATGATGTTGGTGGAGTTAGATGTGTAATATCACTCCTATTTTGAAAATGATGAGATTATATCTTTTCTTGAAAATTTATATGTTTAATAATATCTGTTTAGGCTATCGGTGGAGGATAGGTTTAATTATTGTAGAATTTCCAAAAGGATTACATGAATTAAAACTAATTACTCATACATCTTGCATTCAGCATTGTTTCATACTCATCAAAATGTATTTTTTTTTCTTTTTTTTTGAAAAATGAGTGAATACATTGGTGAATACAGTTAGGGGGTATAGTTGTGGTTGTTATGTTAGCCCTGTGTGTCCTTGGTGAAAGTCCAGAAACCCACATGGTTAGGTGCTGATCCTTTTGGTTAGTATTGGTAAAATATCTTTAGTAGTGCTTGCATAGCCTATTGGCAGACACGTACCTAGAGATTCTTAATGTTTTGTATCCACTGCCCTATTTTTTGATATAAAAGGCTATTTTTAATGAATTGATATATAATCTGGCATTACATTGTTTTGAGATGGAAATGTAAAACGTTTGACAATTGGCATGCATATGCATCCATCTTATGACTTCGTTAAGATTCATATGTTGTGTTAAAGTATCTCTATTAGGCTTTACCTCACCTTATGTGGAAAACAACTTTCAGGTGCTGATGATATGCCTCCACCAAGGACATAGCTTGGGAGGACTTAGAGCCAAAAGCTTCTTTTTGTGTATTTGATGTACTTATTTTTGTACAAGCCTTGGACTTTAATTGTATTGAGTTGAACTCATTTTGATGTACCCAAGTATCGACTTGGAAAGATGTAGCTATTAGGGCATATAATTACTTGGGTTTTCTTTTGTTTCAATGTTTGTACACATTTCATATGCTATAGATACAGGATCTAGGATTTATGAATGTATACACACATATGTCATTTATTGTATAATCAAGGATTATGATTGGAATATAAAATATGATGTCATTGATCAATTGTAAGGAATATTATGAGATGGGTTATTGTTTTTATTTTGTGGCATTATAACTTGGTATCCGAGCTACTGGGTTTGAATACTTTGGGATTATGGGATATGGTTTTTACCGCAATTGGCTATCTCGCTAGATGATATTAGAAGTAGACTCGGTATGCTATGTGATGACATGATTATATGACTAAATAAGTATGAGATTTAATTTCTAAGATATTGATTGGGTCTACGAGTTTCCAGAAGTTTTGGTATAAGAGCACTTGATCATTGCTATTTTTAATTGGAACTCTAGCAATCTCGTGGGACGATCACTATCTAGAAAGGGAGTTCGTATGTGTTAATGTGATTAGGTGCTTATATGGAGTAAATTATTTGTTGTCCGCTGTATTAAGACGTGCGTGAGTTAGATTTGGCACATTTGTAAATTTGCTAATCTATTGTGTTACCTTTATTAGGATGTCAGGATGTGGACGTGGTGGTGGTAGGCGTGGTAGGCCTAGGTGGTGGGAAGTGCCATTACCGGATGATATTCCGACGTAGGAAAATGGAGTTGGTCAAGCCAATTGGTCAGCAAGCCATGAACGCTTTAGCCCGTGAAATGGTTGCAGCTTTGCAGGAATCCATGGACATTCTCAAGGCTAAAAGTCAAGTCCATGCTCATATTACTAAGACAAAGTCATCTTTTTTGAAGAGGGAGTTCTTCAGGTCGAATACAGATGAGTTTTTGGGGGATCCGAAAGAGCTAAGGAAGGCAGATAAGTGGCTTGAGCAAACGATGAAGATGTTCGAGATGCTTGGCATTGAGGACGATGGGTTAAGAATGACCTTGGCATCTTTCCAACTGAAGGAAGATGCGGGTCAATGGTGGAAGTATGCGCGAGGGCGCATTAGGGTGACTTTGGAGGCCTTTGTCAACGCTTTCTAGGACAAATTTTTGCCTCCCAATACTAGGAAGAAGTTGACAAATTAGTTCTTGAAACTCAAACAACTGAACACACCTGTAGCCGAGTTTGAGGTTGTTTTCACTAGCCTCTCTAGATTTGCACCGGAACTTGTGGCGATGGAGGAACGCCATTGCATCGAGTTTGAGAAAAGGTTGAGGACTGGGCTCATTTTCAAGGTTAACGAGTCTATGATTAGGGATTGTGGTCACCTTGTGGAGGCGGCGTCTCACCTAAAGACCATGATCCAATCTAAGGAGGAGTGGATAAAGGGCTCCAGACTGAGAAGTCAAGAAGTTCAGAGTGAGGTACAGGGTAACAAACGACAAAGGGGTTCCACTCCATAACAATCCTAAGTAGCATAGTTCAAATCCACTTTTTCTGTACCAAGTTCTGGTTCAGAGAGAGATAGTGAAGGTAGGATCATTTGTTTTAAGTGTGATCAGTTGGGCCATAAGTCTTCAGTTTGCCAACAGAGAGGAGGATGACAACAATCTGCACCGTCTTTGACTTATCCTCAGAGCTAGAGTCAGGGAAGAGGGCAGTCGCCTACCTGTTATCAGTGTGGGCAGTTAGGGCACTTGAGAAGGATTTTCCCTCAAGCTGGTGGCACATTTGGTGCGTTTGGTTCGAGATAGACACAGAGCCATCAACATACCCATTCAGTACATGCCTCGAGGGCCAATCAGGGAGCTTCTTCAGCTTAATCTGTGTATCAGGCCTATACTCTAAGAGGTGAGCAAGTAGAGTAGAGACCCATAGGGCATGTGTATGCTATTACCACACCGGGTCAGTTGCCAGCACATTTTGTTGTGAGAGGTAACTTTTTGTTGTTCAACCCTATTACCAATGTGTTGATTGATACTGGTGGATCTCATTCCTTCATTTTGTCTCCATTCGCATTAATTTTGGAGTTAGAAGTGATTCGGTTAGCATCTCCACTCAGGGTGGAGTCACTTGTTGGGGGTAAGGTTGTCTTGGACTAGGGATATAGCGGTTGTGAGATTGAGGTTGCCGGATGACTTCCTTTTGCTTTCATATTATTAGACATGTTGGGATTCAATATCATCTTAGGCATGGATTGGTTTTCTTCGTACTGTGCCATTATAGACTGATACCGTCAGAGAGTTACGGTGTACACCTCGAGTGGTGACTATTTTTATTTTCTGGGGACCGAGCTGATAGAGTTTTGTCACCAGTGTATGACTCATGTGGTCGAGGTGACCTTAATTTCCTTCTTGCAACTTTCTTGGGTAACAAAAGTGATGTGGCCTGTGTTAATTTGCTGAAAGTAGTTTGCGAGTAGCCGGACATCTTTTTAGAAGATCTTACTAGTTTGCCACCCCACCGAGAGATTGAGTTCTCCATTAACTCAATGCCTGGCATGGAACCGATTTCCATGGCACCGTATAGATTTGCACCCATCGAGTTGTATGAGTTGAAGATTCAACTCCAATAACTACTAGATAAAGGCTTCATTCTTCCTAGTACATGACCTTGGGGAGCACTGTCTCTTTTTTCTAAGAAGAAGAATGGCACATTGTGACTGTGTATCGATTATCAGAAGTTGAACCGAGTAATTGTTAAGAACAAATACCCATTACCACATATAGATGATCTGTTTGACCAGTTGAAGGGGTCTCGCTGTTTTTCTAAGATTGACTTGAGATCGGGTTATCACCAGTTGAGGGTGAAAGAGGAGGATATTCAAAAAATGGCATTCCATCCGTAGTATGACCATTATGAGTTCTTAGTAATGCCTTTTGGGCTACCAATGCATCAACTTCATTTATGGATTTGATGAATTGAATATTCCGTGAGTTCTTAGACCATTTTGTGGTTGTCTTTGTTGACGACATCCTAATCTACTCACCCTCTGAGGAGGAACACAAGGAACATTCACGAGTTGTACTTGAATTACTTAGAGCACTTCGTTGATATGCTAAGTTTAGAAAGTGTGAGTTATGACCAAAGGAAGTGAAGTTCTTAGGCCATGTAGTATCCGGGGAAGGGGTGACCATAGACTCTTCTAAGATAGATGCAGTGCAAGATCGGGAACAACATAAGAATGTCTTTGAGATTTGGAGTTTCTTAGGCTTAGTCGAGTATTACTGTCACGACCCAAACCCGCTGTAGACACCTTATTTTTGACCGTCTTTAAGATTTGGGCGCTACTAATGGTTTACTCGGTGATGAAGATGTGTAGTGAAAAGGGTCGATTTCTTCGGCAATGTGAGAGTCAAATCCCAACTTCATACCCCTTTTTGGACCAAAACTATCTTGATCAAAAGATTTTGAGACCTTGAAACCCTCTCTTTCAAAATATTTTTGAAATTCTTCTGCGATGTTCCGACGCTCACATTTTGTTAAATGTCGCGCTTTTTGGTAAACTGAGCAAGGCCAAAGTGGAAATGAATGAAGGAGAGATGAAATATATTGAAAAATATTTCAAAACAACTTGTTTAGGGGTTTGGAGTTGAAGAAAAGAGGAGAGGAGAGAAGAGAAGAAAACAAGTTGGAGAAGCAGTTCGGCATGCATCCGAGTAGGGTCGAAACCGAGCAGTCTTCACTCAAATGAGCATAACATGCTACACAGTTGGAATTGTGAGGTGAGGTTTTCACCATTGGAAAGAAGACTTCCAGGGCTACAATTGAGGCTCAAGAATGACCTGAAAAGAAGTCCAGGTGAAGGAGATATGTCCGGTTGAAGTTGGGCCCAAAAAGCAAATTTTTCTGTCCAACCAGAGGTGGAAGTTTATGACCATGAATGGAATTTTTGGGCCATGTGCCGGCCATGAATGGCCAATGCCGGCCCCCTGCCATCCAAGGGAGTGTGCTTCCAGCCAACAATGATAAAGTGCCGACCACAGATGGCAGAAAGCAGTTTTTGACAGATATTTTGCTCCAGCTTGTTCCAGCTGTCTCTCTTGAGATATTTTCGACCAAAGCCTCTTGTTTTGCTATATATGAGAGCCTTATATCTCATATTCAAGGGTTAGAACATTTTGAGGACAATTTGGCAAAGGATTGGGAGCCTCTCTCTCTTTAAACCTCTCTCTAGATTTCACCATCTCCAAAGCTTTTGTGCTAGAAGGCTTGCATACAACCGTCTTCAACCTATCAACCCTTAAGAAGACTTGATCACCATTAGCCTGAGGTCCCTTGGAACTTGTTTTGGGCTGCTAAAGGTGGTTTTGGTTCAAGAAAGGTGGCTGTTTGTTGGCTGTTTGCTGCTGTGCTTCAAGGGTGAGCTTCTCCCTTTTTTAAGCTTGTTTTTGTACACAACCTTGGCCACCTTTTCATATTGATTTTGGCCAAGTTGTCAACTACAAAAAACTTTTTTCTTAACGCATAAAAATGGTATTTTAAAGTGCTTTTGGAATTAGGGGTGTTTCACCCTCTTTGGTGGCTTATTTGCTAAGCTTCTTGCCTACCTTTAAAGCCTTTGAAATCATATTGTTTTGGCCTTAAAACCACTGAATTCCAGAGGAATTTCAGTAATGGAAAACCTATTTTGAGGCTCAAAATAGGATGGGGTGGTCCCCCTTCCTTTTGTCTTGTTTGCATGTCTTGAGGGCCCACCAAATGAGCATGTGTTTCTACTTCTTTGTGGCTTTGTTCAAGCAATTTTTTGTGACTTTTTAGACCTGACATAACTCTGTTTTGGGCAGGTTTGATCACCTCTTGCATGCTTCTTGTACTTGTAGTGTAATCCTACTTGTAGCCTTGCAAAGTAGCATTTCTTTGTGCCTTGAATTTGCATAGTTCAAGCATATTTTTAGCCATTATTTTCCATGCCATAACTCTTTTTTTGGCTGATTTGGTCACCTCTTGCATGCTTTTGGTACTTGTAGTGCAATCATGCTTGTTGGCCTAGCATGCTTTATGCTTTTGTTCATTATTCTAGCATGTGTTAGCTTTGCTCCAGCACATTTTTGCCACTGATTTAATATGCTTGAGGTCTGTTTTGAGTGGTTTTGGTCATGCATTCTTAGCTTTGTATAGCTATAGTGTAATTGTCTTCACTAGTCTTGAGTTTTGAGGCCCTTAGCATGCAATATTTGTGATGTTTGTGTGATATGGCATCATTTGATATATAATTTCAGAGCATAAAATTCTGTCATGCTCTCATGTTTATCACTCTTTCAATGCTTTTGAGAAGTTGAGCCTCATGCCTTGTTTGTGAGCCAATACATGAGCCTATCTTTCTTGCCATCTATGCTACAAGTATAGCATGTTTTTGCCACTGTTTTGACCTGCCTTAGATCTGTTTTGAATGTTCAAGGTCATTTGAGCATTACTTAGTATGGTTGTAGTGTAAAGGGCCTTAACTGGCTTTCAGTTTTGGGGCCTTTAACATGTTATGCATGTGATGTTTGCATGGTATGGCACCATTTAGCATGTAATTTCAGTGCATATAGTGTAGTCACACTCTCATATACTTCATTTCTTCATTGCTTTTGAGGGTTGTGTATTATGCATTGCTTATAGGCCAACATGTGTGCATGCTTGTCTAGCATTTTGAGCTCCCATTTCAGCATGTTTAGACTATTATTTTGGCATGGTTTAGGTCTATCCATGGCTGGTTTAGTCATTTGAGATTGATAATGCATGCCTCTTGAGTGATGCTCTTTACTAGTTTAATGTATTTGGCATTTGAGCATGCATTACATATGTTGTTTTTAAGCCCCTTGTTGGCTTGAGCATGGAATTGAGGCTCTCATGCCTAATGGTTTTAGCCTTCTCTTGAGGGTTTCTACTAACCAAAAGCATGAGGCTTCTTTCATACTCAAGGTTCTTGTGGCTGAGGCCATCTTTCCCATTAGAAGACTTTCACATTTGGACTTAACCGATTAAAGAATGGTTGGTAATGTTAAAATGTGTAAACAAAATTAATCAAGTAAAACATGTGAAGATAAGCATGTTGCATGTGTGCATTGCATTGTGTTCAACCGGACTTTATGTTGAACACAAGGTGGATTGGTCCACTTCATACTTGAAGTGATAAAAGTGAGCCAATCCCCTTTGTCATCGCTGCCTTTGATCATCCATGATGAGGTAGTGGATTTGGAGTCTTGTTTGCATTGCATTCATTGAATGTGTACAAAATTGGACCCTTGGCCATCATGCATTGAGATGCTTGATTGATGGTTTTGGATCCAATAGTGCCTCTCCCTTGATGTTTTGAGGTGATATGGAGTGGTATAGTACGTACATACCCTTGGGAGAGCATCCCTTTTTCTCTAGTTTGTGTTCTATTGCAGAATGGTGTCACAGCACACCAGTGGCCAGTAGTGCCACATTGATGGCTGGCACCCTTGCATTGTTGGCCGGCAAAGGCCCATCTTTGGCCGGCAGGTGGCCGGAAGCAACTCCTCATGGCCGGCAGGCCACTGGATTTGGTAAAATCCTACAACAAGTTCTTAAGGACACCATGTAGACAGAGCTCCAAGAGAGGAAACCAAAAGGCTTTTCGGGGCGAGAAACTGAGTGTGTGCCTGCATCTTCAAACAGAGCTGGAGCAGCTTAGTTTAAAGTTTTATTTGTTAATTAGCTTGAATTTGTAATTTGATTAATTTGTTAATTAGTTAAATGTTATAATAATTAAGTAGCTTAGTTTAGCTATTTCTTTATTGGTTTGTAATAATTAGTCTAATTAGCTTTATTAGATTAGTTAAGTAGCTTAGCTTTGATTAGCTTAGCTTATTCATTCGGGTCCTCCATCGAGAGGGCACAATTTTGTAATAAGGGTGCGTGTGTGTGTGCGTGTCTTCCAACCCCATTTCTTTCTCCCTTTTACTTGTCAGCTTTTGGTGGTTAGTTTAGGGTCATTTTCAGTTAGCATACCTTATGCTCGCATGTTTGCATCATTCATTTGTCTTGCATGCACCGGGCTCAGCGCATCATTCAAACTGCATCGTATTTCAATTCTTCTTTGAATACATGTATCACATTGTCTCATTCATATGCCATATTAGATAGCCGAGCCTATTTAGGTACATTTTTGCATGTGTTGCATTAGGCATCTTAACATAGCTAGGATCATGCATGATTTCTAACTAGCTTTTTGTTTTGGCTCGGAGTACACTGTGAGTGTTTTCTCTTTAGCATCCTTGCATGAGTGTAAGTGATTGCCATGTTTAGCATGCTTGTCATGAGGCTATGTGCTTAAATGATTAACAGCATGAATGCCTATGGATGAAGGCTTTATTACTTGAATTGGAACCATTAATCAAATGTGAGTTTTAAGCCCACTTGAAGTGGCAAATCATCTTGTTTTAAGCCCACCTTGTTTGGTGGCAAATCCGCATTTTAGCCTACTTGCGAGTAGCATTTTCAAACTATTTTCCAAAAACAAACATGAGATGTTTGTTCCAAATTGAGTGATTTAGTCTATACTTGCGTGCTGTGTGCATCACATAGTAAGCTAGCTAATAATCAAACAAGAGCACATGTGTTTTTAAAACAACATATCATGTCAGTAGAGGCCGATCCTTTGATCGGGCGAGCGGGGGTGCTCATTTCAGGACCTTCCCCTCTCGTACCCAAGTTCCCGAGCCGAGGAAACTTTGGTGATGACAGACACGTGGCCTTAGGCACTAGTTCGGGTTTCTTAAATTTCCCAAAACAAAATATTTCGGTAGCGACTCTGTAATCTGGCAAAGCAGTCCATGTTTGGCACTTCTTGACTAAAATCGATTTTCCAAAACAATTTGTCGGACTTGGACTCTTTGGTGATTTATTAGTCTTACATTGCACTTTGTGAGACTAGATACAGAACTGCGACAGGAGTCCAAACTGTAGTAGCTCTAAACCCCAAATATGCGCCCTCTCCAAAAAGCGGGGCGCGCCAAAGAAGTTCGGGCGGTCTACAGTTTCTGGCGACTCTACTGGGGATTTAGAGAACTTGACTCAAACTGATGATATGTGGTTTTGTTTACACTTATGTGTTTCTTTCATTGCATTTGCATTGGTGCGCCTAGGACACCGTGTTTTCCATCTGTTATTCCTGAACGATTTGCTGGAGGCTTGCTTTGAGAAGCGTGCCATAAGGCCAACTGGTTACGGGCTTTGCCACGATGGGAACACAAACCTCAGTTTTTGCCGGGGCAGCCTATTTGACCATTCGACCTAGTTTCATATCATAAGCCATAAAGACCATTCCAAACTAGGACAGGTCGCTTACCCGAATATAGGTTGTTTGAAATCGCATGTGTGCGTAGTGAAACCCTAGCTCCTGACAAAATAGGACTGGGAAACCCTACCCCACCATAGGGGTGTTTTGGCTCTCACTTGCTTGATATGTGCTGTTAGGGTGTGTCCTTACAGGGAATGCTTGTATCAGCTGCAAGTCTGGGTATCGGCCTGAGGGTATCAGTTTACAGGCAGAATTTTGGGTAGAATTCAGTAGAGAGCACAGCCATTCAGCTTTGCTCATATCTGTTTTTGTGAAATCAGGCTGAGGTGCTGTCTGTTTTCTCTTTTGCTTGGTAGTCTGGGAATCATAGCTTCAGAAGGCTCCGGTATCCCCCGAGGTTCATCGAACTTGTGCTGATAGACTTTGCTAGGTCAGAGATTCAGTTCAAGGGCAATCAGTGTTCCTCCACCAGAGGCAAGGGATAGATACCAATCAGTCAGATGGAACAGCAGAACACATAAACAATGCAAGCTACATGCAAAGCATTTGGATCGTGATCCAATCACGAACGGTTCGAAACCACACCTATGTCAAATAGATTGATGGAGGTAACAAGTCTGTCTACCATAGAATGGTCAACTGAACTATGAGTATTGTAGACAGACGCAAGAACAAGTATTGGGTGGAATCGACATAAGTGGGGAAACGACCCGCTGGAGAAAGGACTACGATCCTAATGCCGGATGCAAAAATTACACTACAATGTAATACATGAATATGGCACACAGGCCAAACCAAATCTTGCCTAGGAAAGGCATGTTCTCATACGAGCCATGTGTAACACAGAAAAGGTGCCGCAACCCTCAAACCAACATACCAGCGTGGAATAGGCGCGTACACATGCAGAACTGTGTTTTAACGTGAAAAGTAAGGGTACATACCAGACCAAGCTCAACTTGGAAAGGTGCAAGCCATAGGTGGAAGGTGATGCAATGAATGCATGCAAACTATAATACAATATTTACAAATATGCAATGGAATGGATATTTACAAAAATGCATGACAATGCAGTATGATGCGACCTACTGGGGAAAATGCGATGGATGCATGCAAGCTACAATGGAAATACATGACAATGCACTATGATGCAACGGCTATGATTGCAACTTTCCGTATCTTACCAACAGGGGGATATACTAGGTTGGTTCAGTATCCAGAACTGAGGCGCAGACATGCTGCCTCAATCTATGGGGCTTCCATATAGGTTTCAAGCCGAGGATACACCCCTGGGTATTTAAACCAGACTTTAGTCTCGGAACTCCCGAACCGTTGCGTTCTAGGCATAAGCCGTTCGAACTCTAGTTCCCACCGTCCCAGTTGGTCTTCTAGAAACTCACCGCAAATATAGGCAGGTGGCTTTACCAGACCACCGAAAGTCATTCGGGCACGACAAACACCGAAGGAATTGCACCTTCAAAGGATTTAAGGTCTCCTAGACCAGGATGCAAGATGTATGCATGACAATGCATGTTTTTGTTTGTTTGTTTTTTTTTAAAATGCAAATGATGCATGAAATGCATGTTGCATGGAATGCGCGACCACACACGGCTTTTGAGATGCACGTGAACTACCGAAGGACTTGCACCTTCCGAGGATTTAGGGTCTCCTAGACCGTACGTGTTTAAGGTCTCGCTAGACCATGCGTGTTTAAGGTCTCGCCAGACCGAGGCGTGCGCAAGACAGTGCGATGGAAAGTGAATGCACAAAACAGTGCTCAAACGGATGCACAAAATAGTGCGATGCGTTAGACAATGCGAGTGCACAAGACAGTGCGATGGAATGCATGCGAAATGCAATGAGATGCGCAAATCAGCGCGATGCGTTTAGACAACGCGAGTGCACAAGACAGTGCGATTGAAATGCGATGCACAAAACAGTGCGATGCGCAAAATAGCGCGATTAAAATGCACAAAACAGTGCGATGCACAAAACAGCGCGATTGAAATGCACAAAACAGTGCGATGCGCAAAATAGCGCGATTGAAATGCACAAAACAGTGCGATGCGCAAAACAGCGTGATTGAAATGCACAAAATAGTGCGATGCGCAAAATAGCGCGATTGATTTGAAATGCACAAAACAGTGCGATTGATTTGAAATGCACAAAACAGTGCGAGTGAATGCATGTTCTATGCAAATGAGGTGCGCGTGTTAATGCAAATGGGGCACGCATGCCGACGAAAATGTGACACGCATGCCGATGAAGAAGATGAGGCACACCTGCCAATGAAAATGAGACACGCATGTCGATGAAAGTGGGGCACGCATGCCGATGAGAATGAGGCACGCATGTCGATGCAAATGAGGCACACGTGCCGATGCGATTGAGGCAAATGATACAAATGAAACAAATGAGACACGCGTGCCTCATAAGATACAAAGTGAGACAAATAAGACACGTATGCCTTATAAGATGCAAAATGAAACCCAGTGTGACACGTATGCCACACGGAATGTAAGACGATGCGAAGTGTGACACGCATGCT
This sequence comes from Camellia sinensis, assembly GCF_004153795.1. Lineage (NCBI taxonomy): Eukaryota > Viridiplantae > Streptophyta > Magnoliopsida > Ericales > Theaceae > Camellia > Camellia sinensis. The sequence goes on from NW_021027713.1 coordinate 74,248, forward strand.
ACACGGGATGTGAAATGATGCGAAGTGTGACACGCATGCCACACGGAATGTGAAATGATGCTAACGGACTTAAATGCGTAACAACGCACGTGTTTCGGAATGCAAGACAATGCATGATAAAGGAATGCATGACAACGCGAACGATGCGCGAGGCGACGTATGTATTTGAAATGCATGACAGTGCTTGTAATAAAAATGCAATGACAATGCATGAGAGACGTGCATGACAATGCAAGGGGCGCGTGTTACAACGCACGTAGTATGTGCATAACAATGCAACTGCGAGGCGCGTAATAGCGCGATGTAATGCACCGAGATAGTGCGATGAACGCGTGCAACACACACAGGGCAACTTTTTGGATCTCGTAAGAGGCAAAAAGGATACAATCATTGCATGAGTTGGAGTGCCACGCACAGAAGACGCGGTCCGAGGTCAAAATGGAGGCCGGTTGAGCGTCGGAGAAACACTTTCTTGCACTTTCTTGAGCTATGAAGACCAAAAACTTCTCATATGGCCTAAACAAGGTTGTGGGAACACCACCGGCTGGGAGGGGAAGCCACCGGCTGTCCACCGGCTGCAAAATAACTCCATCGGCACAAAATATTGCCGGCCGGCACAAAACATTTCTGACCGGAAAAAAGTTGCTGAGTCGGGGCAGATTCGACATTTCACCTCGGGTGTTTTAAAATAGGGTTTCAAACCCTATTTTCTCACTTTCCTTTCCGCCGAAAACCCTCACTCTCTCTCTCTAGAGCGTTTTTCTCTCATCTTTCGCCCGTTTCTTCGCGTTCTACGCCCGTTTCGTCGTCGGATTCGCGATTTTCTTCGCGTTTCGGACATTTTCAACCGAACAAATCTTTGTTCCGGTGCATCGTTTGGCGTTCCCACCTTTTTGGGGTTTGTTCCCCTCGCTTTCCTCTTGATTTCCGTGCCTTTTCACATTCTGGCCTTTCCGGCCATTTTTGACCTTCTTGGGGGTTGACCTTTCGGTTGACTCTTCGCATTCCGGTCCAGTTTTCCTTCCTCCGGCTATTTTCTCACCATTCCTGACATGGCGGACGACATTCCACGAGGCGGGACTCCCCCGGACCATGAGATGGATCCCGTGGTCGAGCTCCTACCTTTGAGCGAGCGCCCGTTCGACCCGGCGACCTACCGACCGGCGATCCATGTTCTGCCCCCCGACGGACTCCGCCAGTTTCGGAGCTTCGAGAGGCACGTGCCACCCGAGCTATTGCTGCGCGAGCCTACCTCCCACCTGTCCTTCGGCGCTTCCAAGGTAACTCTCTTTTCTCTACTTTACTTTCTGCAATGTAGGATACAAAACTGTCATAGTTAGTTGTACTCTTTAACTGCTTTAGCTCTGATATGCCGTATACCGTAGTTGACTGTAAACATACATACAACTGATATCTGCTTGAGACTGGCACATGCACACACACTGCACTAGCCCTGAATCACTCAAACAGACTGCACTCACTGTATTTCACTGCATACACACCGATACCCAATAGCTGTTCAAACCTGTCAAACTTGCACTCATGCTATATTTGTTCTGAACTACCCAAACACGCTGACTTATCACACGTTGTAGGTCACTGTAAGTACACCGGCACCCGATATTTGTTCAAATCTGTCAAACTTGCACGCGTGCCATATCTATTCTGAACCACCCGAACACGCTGACGCATCACACGTTGTAGTTCACTGTAAGCACACCGGCACCCGGTATTTGCCAAAATCTGTTAAACTTGCACGCATGCCACATCTGTATGCTTCTCAAAACTGCATTTTGAATGTTATCATGCAATTGTTATTTTCTGTTTACAGGAGGATTCCCATACCATCCGCGGGTATGGGAACACTGGCGCTCGGGAGTGGTACGACGAGCTCCCTGACGCGGTCCGTCGCATAGTGGACCGGGCGGGCTTCGGCGCCTTCTGCCGAGGACTCTCCAAGCTTACCACATCCAGACCTCTCCTCGCCGCTCTGGCGGAGAGGTGGTGGGACACCACCGATTCATCTCACTTCTCCACAGTAGGGGACATGACGATGACCCCTTACGACTTCTCGATGCTCACAGGCATCGGGGTAGGGGGTGATCCGATCCCCTTTGATATTGATATGGATGAGTGGACCGCCGCTCAGGTCCATCTGCTGGGGGACGCCCCACCTCTCGCTCGCCTAGGTTTTGTGCGGTACTCCTGGTTCGAGGTACAGTTTAGGGTCCAGCCTACTCTCGTTGATGCAGCTCCGATGACTCCGGAGGCCGAGGAGAGGTACACCTGCGGCTTCCTCATGTTCTTATTCGGGACGACCATCTTCGTCGACCGGGCGAACACCGTGCCTCTCTGCCTTCTCAACGCACTGGTGGATGTCCGGGACATTTTGCACTACGACTGGGGTGGCGCCGCTCTGGCCACCCTCTATGGATACATGAGCTCAGCTTCCCGCGGCAGCGGCCAGTTGCTCGGAGGCTTTTGGTGGGCTTCGGAGGTACATTTCTTCTCCGCTTTTCATTTCTGCCCTATATTTTTTGTACTCTGTACACTGCACACACTGTAGTCTGCTTTATACTTGTTGTATACTGTACACACGGCACACACATACATTCTGCTTTACACTGACTGTACACTGCTCACACTGTACACTATGTACACAATTCACTGCACAACACACGGCTCTGTCATTTATGCTTTATTCTGTATTTTGCTTTATCTGATAAATGCACTGGTATTTACCTTGCAGTTGTGGGTTTACGCCTACTTTCCTAGGCTTGCTCCCGTACCAGTCACAGAGACTCCTCTGGTGGTCCCGTTTTCACGCCGCTTTGACGGGAGGTGCACCCGGCGACCACGAGAGACATTCAGCTTTTTCCGCCGATATTTCGACACCATTACCCCCGCCGAGGTATGTTTTACTTGCGGTTTATTTAAGCTTTGCCTTTCCACTGCATATTTCAAAAACAGTAGATAACAAACTATATGTCATTTTCAGATCACTTGGCAGCCATGGGCTCCGTTGCCGGCGGCGACGTGGGACCGGTTTGCCGGTGCGGATGAGACCTCACGTTTCCGGATCTTGCTGGAGGGCCCGGTCTGTCGGGCTTGGTACCTGGGGGAGCGTTTCCTACGCCAGACCCTAGGGTTACCTGAGCAGATAGTCTCGGTTTACCCTCCTGCGGATATGAGGGAGACCGAGGGGCTCACCACTGAGCAGATGGCTGATTTCACTATTGGCTGGGAGGAGGCCCGCTTCAGAGGCATCGGCAACTACCGAGAGTACGTATAAACGTACCTGATGCGACCTCTGAGCGGCGGCCGTCGAACGGAAGGGGCCAGGCCCGTGGTGCCAGCGGCTATGGCAGGAGCGGGAGCTTCGAGGAGGGCCCGAGTCCGTGGCAGAGGCGGAGCTCAGGGAGGACGGGGAGCTGGCTGGCCCGCCCTGCCTGCTGCACTGACTTTCCGAGGGCAGGGTGGGGCGACCTATCAGATCCCCTTTGCCCCTCCGCCGGCTGATCACGAGTTCGTCGGTGTCCCCGACTTGCCTCCGGTATGTATTACTGCATTTTGTACAGTCATTTCATTTCAGTTTATTTGATATTCCACATAATATTGATGCATCTGATACTTTTGCAGGCTTCTTCTGAGTACACCCGTCAGTCATTGGCGATGAATGCCTCTATGATGGGGATGCTTCAGCGGACTTTTGACCTCCTAGCCCTCTACAGCATTCCGGTTTGTTCTTCTGACACTGGCCTCAAACCATTCATACACTGCTTCACATAATCTAATGCATGGCACAACACCTGATACACTGATCTCACACTGATCTCACAGTATCCGATACACTGCATACACTGCATTCTGCACTGTACTCTACACTGATAAACTGCTCACGGCATTCATACATTGTACTATGCATTCTGCACTGATAAACTGCTCACGGCATTCTCATACTGTACTCATACACTGCATTCTGCACTGATAGACTGCTCACGACATTCATACACTGTACTCTGCATTGCATTCTGCACTGATAAACTGTCTACAGTATACTGATGCATTTCCCTTTTATGTACTTTTTCAGCCTCCTTTCCAGATTCCTATGGCAGGAGGTGCTCCAGCTGGACCTTCAGTCCCCGCCCGAGGGAGAGATGAGGAGGGCAGAGCATTTCCCCGCACCAAGGCGGGGCGTACTCATATTGGGAGTAGCTCGCGAGCTCCAGTCCCGGATGATGATGATGACGAGGAGTCAGAGGCGGAGGCAGAGGCGGAGTCATCGGAGGAGGAGACCGGAGGAGGCTCTAGCTCGGGCTCTGATGACGATGCTGACGATGCTCCTGGACCCTCGTCCAGGAAGAGGACTAGGACAGACTGATGGCCCCCGGAGTGCTCGTCATGGATACAAATTTTTGCTATTTTTCTTTCTTGTACTTTTCTCTTTTGTTGGTAGTTAGATTACCTTGTACTGCCACAGGCAGATTTTTGTTTCCAAAATTTGTACATTTGCAAAGATGATGAAATGAACAAACTTTTTATCTTAAAAAGTGTTACATTTGTATATCTTTACCTTTCATACTTTGCATCGCATCATACCATATTACACCTCAATGTAAATGAAATTGATTTGTTGTCTGAAAATTGAACACTTGCACTGTAATAATCAGATAACTAAACAGCCAACAGCAAAATAACCCAAGCAACCCACTGCCTGATTCTGGATACACAGCCCTTACTCTGCTGGGGATTAATCTGCACGCAGCCCATAACACAGCATTCGGTTCATTCTGCACATAGCACTTCCCGAACAAACAGCCCAATTTAACAAGACGGGCTACGGAGGTGAAACCAGCTGGAGTTGAAACACAATCGAATATAGAGAATGGCACAACATTCTGAGCATAAACGATTAACTCTCGGAAAAGGAGTTCTCTTTAACCGGGGCATCGAGCCTGCGACTGAACACAGCAGGGAGGACTCAAACAAAAGGGGTACACGACCTAAACACAACGAGACACGCTCGGAAGAGGCCCAAAACAAAGGTTGAGATAAATAAAACGAAAGACACGACATACAGACGCGTTAACGACGATGGGGAACCTCAGATCACGAGGAGCTAGTTTCTCTGGGTATTGTTTCCCACCCTTTTCTCATCTGTGATTCTCACATCACTCTGGCACTCAAGCTCGATTTTTTTCTCAAAACCCTTTTTCTCGCTTTTCTCTCAACTTACACCTCTCTATTCTTTATTCTCTCATTTTTCGTCCCTCCCCAGGGTGGTTAATGAATGAGTAGGAAGTTGTGGGTTCATGCCTGATGCCATTAGCTCACAGCTATTTCTTCTGGTGGGTAGAGTGCCCTCCTGGCAAGTACGTTGACGACGGGGGAAAGACAGAACACCTGACTCAACTGTGCCCGTAGTTCATTACTTTGACCATTTTTGTTTTTGCTTTCTACTAAAACAGTTTTGATCAAGATGAGAGTCGGATTAACGTACTTGTTCGATTTTTTATTTGAAAACCATGCAAGTCAGGCTGTAAGCACTGAAAATTTTCCTTTTTGGGTCCAAGAAAATGGTCCAGCTTTGGAAAACGAAATAGTTTTTGAGAAAATAGTCAACCTCAGTAAAAATTTTCAAAAACTATTTTTGCAAACGACTGATGCTCAACGAGCATGGAACTTACTCTTTGAGATGCGCGACCTTGGATCGGAGGCAATGGAAAATTGCCCCTGGCTTAAAGGGGGTGGATGGCAACGAAAAGTGGCCCTTGGTTTGAATGGCATCTTGAGACGACTAGTGGCAACAGAAAGTTGCCCCTTGTTTGGATGGTGCCGCAGCAGTTTGCAAACAGTCTTCATCGATGATGGTCGAACACTTGGACACAGAGATGACGAAGACGGTTATAACAGATATATGGACACAATCTCTTTGGAAGGTGTTGGCGACTGGACTTTGGGATGAAGTCGAAACCATTGCATGGACTGAGACGCTATGAAAGCGTTGGGGGCTGGACTTCAGAATGACGTTGCCTACGTATCCCAAACATGGGAATCAAGCCTTACGTAGTTCCGGTTAAGGTACACTCGGGTATTTTAACATTTACTTTTCAGGCTCTAACTTTTGCCAAGGCGCCCGTTGCGGGTTTTCGACCTTGCGAACTTCTTTTCATTTTCTTTTCCTCTTTTCTCTTCTCTTTTTTTTCTTTTTTGTATATATTTTTTCTTTTTTTTGCTTTTTTTTTTGTATTTTTGCTTTTTACTTTTTTTGTCTTTTTCTCTTGCTCTAACTTTTGCCTGGGTCGCCCTTCCGGGTTTTCGGCCCAGCGAGCCTCTCAAAGGGTAGAAGTGTAGCAAGTCCATGCCAAATGGTTTTTGAAATTGAAGCCCCTCTGTGTCTAAGAGAACGGCTGTTGCAATGATTTGCGGGAGAACCCATCCCGGTTATTCCACGAGCTTCTTCCGGCGAGATCTACTCCATAGCTTATGTAGTAAGTAAATTAATCCATCATGGTTGCTCCGCGAGCTTCTTCTGGTGAGATCTACTCCTTCTGATTCGGCTTTGGTGCCTCTTGCTCGAGGGCTGCTTCAAAACTGGCCATACAGACCTTTCATGGCGTTTGTCCGTTGAACTTTCTGAACGAGTTCAAGGTTCAAAACGGACGGGTTAAATCTTGAGGCTGAGAACGATCCTAGGCTGCACAATCTCAAGAGCTGTTCCACATAGGTCTTCACAGGGCCGTGTAAAACATTTGTTTTTGAAAGTTTTTAAGAAAGCGACGACTCGCTCGCGCCGAAGATAGTGTGGAACCAATCTAGATCAAGCCAGGGTCCTTCCCAGTACTCACGCTGACAAGCATGATTCTATTCATTAAGGGCTTAGCATGCCTCTCTTTCTCTCGATTGATCAATTTTTTTGCAAAACCGGAGGAATTCCTTCCTCTTCGTTTTCACCGCAGTGTTAAAGAGGTTTTGAAAAACATAGGTGAATGCAATGAGTTTGGTGTGCAGGAGAGCAGGCGAGATGTACTGTCAGTCCATTCAAAGTCCTCTGGCACTTATACTGAAAGCAGGCACGAAAGTAAGATAGCAACAGCTGTTTCATTCAGATTTGTTGGTATAACTGGCCCCTCAGCAGAAACAGACTCAAAAAACAAAACAGGTAATTACAAGACAAAACGGTGTTCGGGACAACAACCCTAGAATCACCTGGTATTCTATACAAAGGGGACTGACTCGATACAACAAGACAGACCCTTAACAAAAAGACTGACTCAAAACAAAGAGACAGACTCAAAACAAAAGACTGACTCGATACCCAAGCCAGAATTTACAAAACTCGGTTTCACCGATGCTCAAAAACGCGTGCCAGACGCTACATCCAAAATACATCGAATGCCGCCCGCAGGTGGTTCACTTTACATGCTCGCAGCATCTGAGCCCTCAAAATCCAATAACTGGGTGGTAACGGACTTAGCTGAGGTGGGCGGAAGGATAACCTCGTTATCAATCAAATCTTGCACCTCATGACGGAGGCGGGAACAATTGTCGGTTGGATGGCCTGTCTGCTGGTGGTACGCGCAGTGCTGAGTAGCATCATGCGTGGCAGGGAGATTCTTCGGGAGTGGCCGAGGCTCCAAGGGTTTAAGGTGTCCCCTCTCGGCAAGGATCTGAAGTGCCTTGGACAGAGGCATGTAGAGAGCATGAAAGGCCCTGCGCCCTCGGGGCAGGTACTTTGGAGTCTGAGCACTCTTACTAGCCGCACAGGCGAAAGGGTCGGCAGACACCACTTTGGCTTTCTGATCCTTCCCAGGTGTAGGGGCGGGAATAGGAGGAACTGTTCTGGCATGACGGGGCCTATCCCGATTTCCTGACTGACTTGAACTCCCCTCAGGTGGAGTGGGGAAAGCATCCTCCACAGTTTTTGCCACAACTGCGGATATCTGTTGCTTATTCATCCCCCCGGCTTTCAAAGCCTCGACTGCCCATAGCAGTTGTTCGATGGGATCAGCGTTTACCTTTGCTTTGTCCTTGCCTCTGGCCTCAGCCTGGTCAAGGGTTTGGGTTACTACTTCAGAGCGAAGCCCGGTTGTTGCTGACATGTCGTGGCTGTAGCTGAAAGCCACCTCTGGCTGGCTGAGCTCTATCACAATCCGCCCCAGCAGCGGGGGTTCCTGTGGCATGAAATTCCCGGCATATGGTGCCGCTGGCGGTGAAGCCGACATTCCATAGGCCAGATCGGCCACGGACCTCTGGAGGTCGCCTATCATCCCCATCAATTCAAAGGTGGTGGGCTCACGAGCCTGGTATAACTGGGGAGCCCAGACCGGGTGCACAACGGGCGACCTGGGTGGATGTGACATATTGATGTTGGCCTCATTCTGCAGAGCGGTCCCCTGCTCCAATGCAGCCGCCATAACCACGATTTCTTCTGAATTCTGTGCCGCCATAAATCCTGCCTCAGCAAAGGGGGAACACTGGCTATTCTGTATCAGCTCTCTGAATTCTCTGAACTGAAAGGGAAAACAAGCAGCATTTCAGCCTAAACAAATCAAATACGGGTGCAGCCGAACAACTGTACTCCACTACTGATCACTGTTCCCCAGAATCACTGTCCCCGAGACCGAACCTGATACCCGCAGATATAACTGATTTCTTGACAACACTGATACTGGTGCCCTCGGGCTCGATACTCAAACTTGCAAACTGGTATGTACCTTCCTGTAGAGATACACTCTAAAAGCACATAGCAAGTAAGAAAGAGCCAAAACACCCCTATGTTGGGGTAGGGTTTCCCTGTCCTATTTTGTCAGGAGCTAGGGTTTCACTATGCACGCAGCAGTTTTCAAACAACCTAACATCGGGTAAGCAGCCTGTCCTAACTTGGAATGGTCACTATGGATCCGAATATGCACTAGGTCGAATGGTCGAAAAGGGTGCCCTGGTAAAACCGGGGTTTGTGTTCCCATACTGTCAGAGCCCATAGCCGGTCAGCCTTATGGTCATGCCTTGACAAGACAAGCCTCCGGCAAACCGTTCGGGAATGGCAGATGGCAAACATTGTGTTCCTAGGGGCACCAATGCACATGCAATGCAAAGAAACACATAAGCGAAATCAAAACAGGATATCACGAGTTCGAGTCAAGCTCTCTAAATTCTCCAGCAGAGTCGCCAGAAACTGTAGACGCGCCCGCGTGGGGCCCTCGCTACAGTTCGGACTCGATTTGTGTCACGGTTCTTAATCTGAACCAAAGAGTCCAAATCCGGCAAATCGTTTTGAGAAACAGATTTTTGAAAAGAAGTGCCAAACATGGACTGCTTTTCCAGATACAGAGTCGCCACCTAAATATTTTAAAATGGGAGAATTTAGGAAACCCTGACTCGGTGCCGAAGGCCACATGTCCGTCATCACCGGAGTTGTCTCGGCTCGGGAGCTTGGGTACGATTGGGGAAGGTCAGCTATGAGCAACCCCTGTCGCCCGGTCCGAAGACCGGCCTCTACTAACCATGATATCCGATTTTGAAAACGTTATGGGTTCTTATCCCGATTATTAGCCTAGAATTACTATGTTTATGCGCACGGCAAACAAGTATAGACTAGATTGCCTAATTTGGAAACAAGCATTGCGTATCCGTTTGTTTTGAAAAGCGCTTTGGAATTTGCTACTCGCAAGTAGGCTAAAACACGGATTTCAATGAGTTTTTCCAACTCAAACAATCCAACCTTCACCCACAGGCATTCAGGCAATTTATCACATAAGCATTTAGCCGCATGGCAAGCATACTGTCATGATAGCACTCACACGCATGCGATGATACTAAAGCATAAATACTTACATCGTACTCTGTGCCAAAACAATAAAATAGTTAGCAAACATGCGTGATCCTAGTTCATGTCAAATTGCCTAATGCAACACATACAGGATGTACTTAGAATAGGCTCGGCTAACCTATGCATGGTATGTGAAATGCAACCAATTGATGCACGTATTCAACTTGGAATTGAAGTACAAATGCAGTTAGCGTGATGTACCGAGCCCGGTGCATGTAAGACAAATGTATGGATGCACGCATGCATAGCATAAGATGTACTAAATTAAACGTGCCCTAATCTACCATCATAAGTAGGTAAATAAAAGGGAAGAAAGAAGTGGGGGTTGGAAGACATGCACACACACGCACCCACACTTATTACAGATTTGCCCTCGCTCGGAGGGGCCAAATAGATAATACAAATTAATTAACTACGCAAGCTAATTAAATATTACAGACCAACTAAATTAATTAAACAAATTAACTAATCTAGGGAAAACAGATAAATCGCCTCGGGAAGGGAGCTAGATGCAGCGCATGCTCAGGTCCTGCTCGGAAGTGCACCGCCATGCATAGTCTGCCTCTGTTTTCCCTGCTCTGCCTCTCTGAAGACTGTCAAAACCTCAGGACTACTTCTTTGGACAGTTAGGAGTGCCACCGGCTGAATAGGATTGCCACCGGCAATGGCATGTGGCCACCGGCACAAAATGAATCCATCGGCTGCTAATTCACTGCCGGTCGGCAATATATACTGCCGGTCGGCAAAGAAGGCCTGCAGAACCTGCAACTCACAGCAGCAGAGGACAAGACAAAGCATGACAGCACAATTCAAGGCATATATGCACCAATCATGTCCCTCATCATGGTAATGACTCAAAGGGGCATGTGTCTCGATTCTCGGACCACCAATCACGCATTTCCATGCATGATGGCCCAAGTGATCAAGTATGCAACTTTCATGTCAAATGAAATGCAAACCAAACAAACCAATCCAAGGCCCAATTCCTATCACCAATTCAAGGAACAAGGCATGCATGCAAGATGTAATGCAACCTAGGCATACAAAGGACCCTAGCATGCCATGCTTATGTTGTTTGAATGATTTGGCATCATTTTTTACTTGATTTCAGTGCCTATAGTGTTGTTACACTTCCACATTCGTCACTCCTTGAGCACTCTTGAGAGTTGAGCTCTTATGCTTAATTGGTGAGCCAATTGGCATGCATGCTTGTATACGCTTTTGGAGCCTTCTTTTTACCATTATGGCCACTGATTTGGGCGTGACTGAGGTTTGTCCATTTTGGTTTAAGTCCATCAGGCATGTTATGTGAATGTTGTTACATTGCATCATGTCGTTGCATGCTTATGTTGCCTTGCATTGTGTATGCATTTATTATCATTGTTTGCACGTCATTAGCTTTGTTAAGTTGATCATGTCATATTACATTGAGTATGCCATGTTGTTATTTGCATTGTGTATGCCATGCTGTTCTATGCATTGTGTATACCATGTTATTCTTTGCATTGTGTATGCCATGTAGTTGCATTGTTTTTTTGCATGCCTTGCATTGCATGTTTGCATGCTTGTGTTGCATTTTGT
>NW_021027713.1:95681-108919 GCF_004153795.1 Camellia sinensis
CTTACCCTTGGAGACCCTTCACAAATTGGTGCTCCAACAGCCCTCTTTGGCTTGAGAATAGCTCCAAAACTTCAAAACCAACCTCTTAGAAACCTCAGTAGCTAAGTGAAGGTGAAACCACTATGTGTATTTTGTGCAATAATTATGACTAAAACACACTAAACACACACAATGAGGGCGATAGAGATAGAAAGTGTATGGTTCTAAAACCCCTAGAACTTCAAAACCCTAAAATGGGTGTCTAAGCCCTCTTAAAAAATCTCAAGTGGTCTAAACCTTGCAAACCAAGAGAGAGCCCCTCTCTTTATAGAAGCTTTTGTCTTGTAAAAGCTTACCAAGACAAGTGTTCTCAAGGAGGAGATCCCTCCATACACGTGCTATGGAGGGTGAGCAAAAGCAAGACAGTTGTCTTAAAATATCTGCAAAGCAGTATGCACGTAGTCGCCGGCCAAAGGGATGCCATTTTGGCAAAAAAAGTGTCCGAGCCGGCCATAAATAGTGCTTGGACCGGCAACAAATAGTACCGCCAAAACCAGTCGGTGGCCTTTAGCCCACTGCCGGTGGTGATTGTGGGGATGCCTCACAAAGCATTTCCCTGCCCTTCCAGGCAAAAACACAAGTGTTTGGTGCAAAACAGACCTTAAACGGTGAGTCGGGAGATCCTGAGGCAAGGCGCGTAAGCCGAGACCTCGAAGAACTCCAAACGAAACACAAAATGGGTATGATCACCGATGTTTCAACGGTGACGTCCAAGTCTTGTGAGGACGGTCAAAAATAGCGGTGTCACACCCGCCCGATCAAAGATCGGCTCTATTAACCATGTATCTAGTTTTGAAAAATTATGCATTCTTTTCGGTTATTTAACCTAGATTTACTATGTGATGTGCACAGCATACAAGTATAGACTGGGATTCGCCTGAATTAGAACAAAACATTCTCATGTTTGTTTTTGAAAGCGGTTCTACTCGCAAGTTAGGCTTAAAAATGCAGATTTTTGCCACCCTCGGGTGGGCTTAGAAAAACATGATTTTCGCCACTATCTAGTGGGCTTAAAACTCACAATTTGGATTGAATTGGTTCGAATTTCAAAAACCCAACCCTCTCTTACCCATAAGGCATTCAGGCGTTATATCATTAAGCACTTAGCCTCATGGTGAAGCATGCTATCACATGGCAGTCACTCACATGCATGCAAGATGCTAAAAGCATAAACACTTACCGAGTTACTCAAGCCAAAACAAAAGCTATGTTAGAAATCCATGTATATGATTTCCTAAACTATACAGAATGCCCTAATGGGCAAACATGCAAAATGCAACTAAGATAGGCCGGCTATTCTAAAAGATGGCATATGAAATGCTACAACTGACACATGTTTCAACTCGGGAATTGAAATACAAATACAGGTAGTATGATGCGCCGAGCTCCGGTGCATGCAAGACAGATGAATGAATGCAAACTGCTATCATACTGTATGCTAATTGAAACATGCCCTAATCTAACCATCATAAGCTATAGTAAATAAAAAGGAAGAAAGACGTGGGGTTGGAAGACATAACATCACACACACGCACACTTTATTCAGTTGTGCCCTCGCTCGGAGGGCTCCGAATAAATAGTACAGGTTCGGAATATAAATTAATTACAGTACGAAATAAGTACAAAATTCCTAAATTAATTAACAATTTAAACTAGGGGAAAACATTAAACTAGCATGCAAGCCTATAATGGCTGCCTCGGCTCCCTGTTCCGAACGATGGAATGAGGCATGCTGAAGTTGCTAGCGCTGGAAATCCATTTGCGATGCCCTTGGTTTGCCTCTGTTTGCAATTGTTCTTGGAATATCGCGCAATGCTCCAGAAGGCTACTAATTTCTGATTTACTGCAAAACAGAGAGCAACAAAGGCATGGCAAGGTATTTCACATAATGTATCAGGGACTACTCTTCAGGGAGCGTAGTCCTCGATCCTCGTGCTCACCAATCACGCATTCTCGATGCAATGAGGCAGAAGGAGTCGAACTAGCACGACTCGATGTAGAAAATGAATTGGACAATTGAACACAACAACAAAGAACCTTAAACTCCATCAGGGTAATTCCGGGGAGTGGTCGGCGACGGGGAATTGAGACCGTTTCGTCACTCGGGAGTACGGAAACGTCCTCGTTTCCCGTGCTTGGCTAACTCCTATCCCAAACACAATGCAAATGAGATGGCATACACAATGCGGACGTAACATACAACCTAGCATTTGCAATTGCTATGAAATGCATACACAATGCACGATGCAAATATGACATACACAATGCTCTAACATACAACCTAGCATACGCAATGCTATGAAAATGATAATGACAGTACACAATTGGCACAATGGACTTTACACCAACATGAGTGGACCTCAGCCACACTCACATCAGTGGCAATTAGATGAAAATGAGACAACCGAAATGCGTGCACATGATGCCACGCAAATCGAGGACCGAACCTAAGGCATTAAAACGCCACTCTACCAAAGCATGGCAAGGGTATGCAAGATGGCATACAAGCATGTAATTCCCAGCACTTGAACATGATGCATAATGTCCTTGAAACACAAGAAATATGGCACACCGATGCATGAAAAAGCCCGAAACTTCAAAAACTAGGCAATGTATGACTTAGAAGTATGTTATAAAGCAAGCATTATTTGATCATGAAGTCTAAGACAGAGCCCAAGGTAGTCCCAAAACATGAACATTTCTTAGTTAGAGCATAGCCAAAAGATGCTAACATGATGTTTGACAAAAAATAGCCTGAACATTGGCTAGCAAGCATGTTTTACATGGCATGTATATGAAGCGGTATGAGACTCATCAAACCCAGCCAAAAACAGTGAATGAAACAGTGTCAAAATATTGCCCAATAACTACTGAAAATTGCCAGCCAATGGCATGCATAAATGTGAGCTCCTATTAGAGGGCCATTACCAAGGGATATTAAACACATGCAAAGGGATACTTATAAGACAAACCAACTCTGGAAATAGGGTTATGAAAGCCTAAAACCCACCAAATTAGGGCCCTGGAATCATCTCAGAAATATGCAAAAGAAGGCCTCTCTGAAAGGCCTTGAAATGGGGTTCCTCTTACACATGCATTGTGAACATAAAATATGGCCAAAAGGGCCTTGGAAAGCACCAAGGAAGACCTCAAAACTCACAGAATAGGCCTGGAAAGTGGACTTCGATGCACGCACAGTAGGGTCTCTCTTAGAAGGCCCAAAAAGACCACCAAACAAGACAAGAGAGAGAGGGGGTCACCCCCTCTAATTTTGGCCCTCAAAAAATTGCATCTAAGCCACTGAAAATTCCAACTGGATTTCAGTGTCTAAGAGGCCAAACCATGGATAATGCAAGTGCTCTAATGCATGGCCCTATCATGAAGAGATGAAGCATGCATAGGGGGAAGATGACCCAAACAGAAATGGGACCTTAAAAAAACTTGAAGAGGATGTCAAAACAAGACTTTTTCCAGTTTATAGAAAATCTCAAAAATGCTCACAAGTAAGGCTAAAACATGATGAAAAATGGCCCTAAAAGAGGATAGAGGGCAAGCGGGTAGTAGACGGCCTCAAACAGCAAAGAGCCCTTCAACAAAGTTGAAGAGGGACTCAAAATAAGATACTTTACAGTTTAGATCGAAGCTCAGAAATGCTCACAAATAAGTCTAATGTATCATGCAAATAAGCCCTAAAAGAGAAATAAGGCACAAAGGGGGAGTAGAAGACCTCAAACAGAAAAAAGTCTTAATCAAACATGAAGATGAGCTCAAAATAAGACTATTTTCAGTTCAGGTCGGAAGCCCAGAATTCTTGTAAGTAGGGCTAAGTAATAGAGCAAAAATATGCAAAAAAGCGGTAAATGAGGACTTACCCTTGTAGCACAGCAAAGCAGCAACTTTTGGTCCAGAGTTGTGAGCTCCCAACCTCTTGAAAATCAGCTTCAAGGGGCTGGAATGAATGGTGGGGGTGGTAGGCTGTGGGTTGTTAGTGTAAAATGTCCAAGAAAATGGGATTTGGAGGCTTGAAGTTATAAATATATATGGTTGTGTGTGTATACCTTAGCCCAAGGTTTTCTAACCCTTGCAATGGAAGATGAGGGCTTCCTTTATAGAGAGGAAGAGCTAAAGCTTCTCTTAGAAGCTTAGAACCAAGATCAAAGATCCCCATACACGTGTGTGGAGGATGCAGCAAATGCCTCCAGCTGGTACAAACTGGAAACAGCTGGAACACACTCAGAGAGACCAAAAACTGGCCCACCAGTTCAAAAGGGTCAGGGTGGTTGGCCAACCACCTCCCTCTGGTCGGCCGACCAGGTCCAAGGTTCAGGTGGTCGGCCTCCCACTTTTTCTGGTTTTTCAGGGCAAAAAATGTCTTGCCGGAAAGAAAGGTGGTCGGCCAGTGATTTGGAAGTCCAAAAGTGGTCGGCCAGGTTGTCTGAAATGAAGCCCAAAAGTTATCTTTCCAATGGCGCAAACCTTGCATTTAAAATGCCTCTTGGCAAAAAGTTATGCCTGTTTTGGTGAAGCCGCGCAGATTCGGTCCAACCGGATTGATGCCCTACTTCCACCAACCATATCTCCCCCGTCGGACTTGGCTTTAGGAGATTCTTGAGTGCAAAATGAAGCCCCGGAAGTCTTGTTTCCAACGGTGGTGGTCTCATAGCTTAAATCCAGTGTATGGACCGATAAGTCTGGATTTAGCGAGGACCGCTCGACTCTCTCTTAGCGATTCATGCCCATCCTCTTCCTCAACTAGGTTTCTTCTCTCCACTCTTCTTTTCTTCAACTCCAAACCCCCGAACAAGGTGATTTAAAAAGATTTTTTCAAAGATTCTAGCTTCTTTTCGTTCACACTTGCCCTTGCTCAGTTTACCAAAAAGCGCAACATTTGACAAAATGCGAGCCTCGGAACATCGTAAAACTTTATTTCAAAAACGTTTTGAAAGAGAGGGTTTTAAGGTTAAACTCTTTTGATCAAAATTGTTTTGGTCCAAAAAAAAAAAAAAAAAAAGGTATGAAGTTGAGATTTGACTCTCTCCTTGCCGAAGAAACTGAACCTTTCCTCTGCACACCTTTCTCCACCATGTTAAACCATCAGTCGCGTCCAAGTCTTAAGGTCGGTCAAAAATGGGTGCTACAATGCTTCTCAGCCTTCCCGTTGGAGATCTTCTCTTCGGGGGATTCTACCTTAAGGTCACCTCCCTTTGCCTCTAACACTCGATTCACAAGTGTAGGCTGCGCAAAACAGAAAACAGGCCGCAGCCTCAACAGATTTGCTCAGAAGCAAATTGAACTTGCCAAGTACACCCAACATCTCCCACTCTGGATGGCTATACAAGCTAATCACTAATGGATTTCCTGCTAAGGGCATCGGCCACAACATTGGCCTTTCTAGGGTGATAGTTGCAACTCGAAATCGTAATCCTCAATAAAACTCCATCCATCTCCTCTGCCTCAAGTTCAAGTCTCTCTGAGTAAAACGATACTTCAGACTCTTATGATCCGATAAACCTCGAATCTCTCACCACACAGGTAGTGCCTCTAAATCTTCAAGGCAAAATCACGGCTGCTAACTCAAGTTCATGTGTTAGGGTAGTTCCTCTCGTGTATTTTCAAACTAACGTGAGCCATAGGCTACCACTTTCCCTCTTGCATCAAACACAACCCAAACCTCTCGTGAGGCATCACAATAAACCGCATAACCCAAACCTCTCTCTGGAATAATCAACACTGGAAGCGGTGGTAAGTCTAACTTTCAAACTCTGGAATGATTTTTTCACAAGTCTCACTCCATACAAATTTTGACCCTTTTCGTGTCAATCTAGTCAACGGCGAAGCTAGTCTGGGGAAATCCTTCACAAACTAGCGATAGTACCCAGCTAATCCCAGAAACTGCGGATCTCAAAAACACTTTAGGCTGTACCCAATCCTGCACTGCCTCTATTTTGGATGTATCTAGCAGACACCCTTTCCTCGGAAACTAAATGGCCTAAGAACTTAACCTCTCTTAGCCAGAATTCACACTTCCCAAATTTGGCATACAGTCTATGGGCTTTAAGTAACTCGAGCACCACTCTTAAGTGTTCCTCGTGCTCCTCCTCCGAAGGTGAAAAATCAGAATATCGTCCATGAAGACGACCACAAAATGATCTAAGAATTCCCGGAATATCTGGTTCATCAAGTCCATGAACACTGCCGGTGCATTGGTGAGCCTAAAAGGCATCACCAGAAACTCATAATGGCCATACCGCGTACGGAATGCCGTCTTCGGAATATCCTCCTCCCTAACCCTCAACTGATGGTAACCCGATCTCAAGTCTATCTTAGAGAAACAACGGGATCCTTTCAACTGGTCAAAAAATCATCTATACGGGGCATAGGGTATTGTTCTTAACCGTAGCCCGATTCAATTTTCGATAATCGATACAAAGTCTCAAGGCACCATCTTTCTTTTTAACAAAGAGGGTCGGTGCTCCCCAGGCGAAACACTAGGGCGAATAAAGCCCTTATCTAACAACTCCTGGAGTTAGATCTTCAACTCACTCAACTCGGCTGGGGAAAAAACGATAAGGTGCCATGGAAATCGGTGCCGTACCAGGCACTAAGTCAATGGATAACTCAATCTCTCAATGATGTGGTAAACTAACAAGGTCCTCGGGAAAAACATCCGAATACTCGCAAACCACCTCTCAGCAACACAGTCTGTGGGTCTCATTCATACTCACTACTCATAAAGCTAGCGAGGAGACCACTAAGCTCACTCCGCCCTCGCGGATCATATATTGGTGGTAACACACCGTCAACCCGATTCCCAAGAAATGGAAACAATCATCGCTCAAGGTACATACAGTGACCTCTGGTGGTAACAATCAATAACTGCCCGGTATGACAATAACCAGTCCATACCCAAAATCACATCAAAACCCGACATAGCTATACACAAAAAGAGAATGAAGACGGCGGTCGACGACTCTATGTCACAACCTCTACATCCTTGATTCAAAATCAATTCGCCCCCAACAGCGCATACAACACATATAGGAGATGCTAACTGTGCCAACTCCAACCCCAAAACAGATGCAAATACAGCAGATATAAAGGAATGGGATGCACCTGTATCAATCAACACATTGCAATCGAGTTGCAAAACAAAAAAGTACCTCTCACAAACAGATGGAGCCGATACAAAGATCTTGCGCGCGGTAACAGTATACACGCGCCCGATAGGTCTCTGGTCAACCTGCTCACCTCTCAGAGCAAAAGACTGCTGCACAGACTGAGACGATGAAAGCCCCCTAATTGGCCCTCGAGGCATGAACAGACTGTGCTGGCTGCAAACTCTATGTCTATCTCGAACCAGACGCACCGGGTGTACTACCCAACTGTGGGCAGAACCTCTTCAGGTGCCCCGCCTGACCACACTGGTAACAGGAGGACGACCGGCCTCTGCCCTAACTCTGGCTCTGAGGTCGAGCCGAAGATGAGCTGCTCCCTGACCTCATTCCCTTTGCGGGCAAGCTGGAGACTTGTGCCTAGCTGACCACATTTGAAATAGGTAAAGTCTCCCTGGCTGCCTCTCCCAGAACCAAAACTCGGTACTGGAAAGGTAGATCTCACCAAAGCACTCTGGGGACTGCTGAGGGTTTAGACCCCTCTGCCTCCTACCATCTCCCTGGCCATCCTGACTCCTCTTGGAGCCCTCATCCTCTTCTCCTCCTCCGCATCATAGTCTCCATATGGGTCAGTCTCCATATGGGACACGGATCCTCAAGACACCCATACTCCCGGATCATGATCCCCAACTCTGGTTTTTGAGCCCATGCCTCAACTTCATCTCAGAACTCAAGACAACGACATTCCTCAACGCCACAAGCTCAGGAGCAAACCTGGATAAATTGGTTAAAAGTGGCCTCAAAACTCGGCCACTGGCATTACTCAGCTGCTTGAGCTGACAAAACTGGTCCGTCAGCTTCTCCCTGACAGCTGGAGATAAGAACTTCTCCTGGAAAACATCTACAAAGGCCACCTCCCACTGTGCCACCAATATCGACCCCTCATGAACTTCCACCACTGACCCGCATCCCCTTAAGCTGGAAAGATGCCAAGGTCACCTTCCAATGCTCCGTCTTCGATGCCAAGCATCTCAAAATGTCTTAGTCATCTGTTCAACCACTCATCAGCCTTAAGTGGCTCTTTCGGATCACCGACAAACTCATCCGGGTTTGACCGGAAGAACTCCCTCTTTAGAAAAGAAGGCCCTGCACACAACCTGGGTCAGGACTTGATTCTCAGCTCTGAGAATGCCCATGGATTCCTCAAAGCTCCTTGCTATCTCGCGGCTAAGCGCCCATGGCCTGCTGACCTATTGGCTCGGCCACATTGGCCTGACCAACACCTCCTACTGCGCCGTCTCATCCGGTATAGGCATCTCCTGACTCCTAGGCCTACCTCGCCTACCACCATGTCCTCATCCTGACATCCTAATAAAGGTAACGAAGAACATTAGCACATTCACAAATGTGCCGAAGCTATAACACTCGCGTCCTAATGCAATGGACAACTGTAATTCACTCCACGTAAGCACATAATCACATAAGCACTTACGAATTTTCATTTCTGGATAATGATAGTCCCAAGGCGTTACTAGAGTTCCGGTTAGAAACAGCATTGATCAAGTGCTTTTCCAACAAGACTCACAGAAACCCAAGGATCCAATCAACATCCTAGAAACTAAATCCCATACCCATATAGCCACATAAACATGTTATCACATAAGCACATAACACTACATTTAAGTCTCTAACAAGCGAGACAAACCTATTGTGATACTAATCACTTCTCACGTACTAAAGTATTCAAACCCGATACGCTCTGATACCAATTGTAACGCCCTAAAAAAAAACCCAAAAACAAACATCCTTGATACAAGAAAGAGATATCACATTTCATAAATCAGAGTATTCTACAGAATGTTATTACATGTTGACAACAAAAGTAAATGCCCTACGGGCTTACAACTTTCCAAGTCAACACTTGGTTACAAAAAAGAGAGTACTAACTCTATACAAAATAAGCCCTTAGCTTGATATACATGTAGTACAAAAAGTAATCAAAAAGGTCTCTCAGCCACTAAGCCTCCCAAGCTACGTCCTTGGAGGTGGCATGTACCTGCACCTGAAAATGATGTCCCAAATAGGGTGAGCCAACGCCCAGTAGAGATATGCTAAACATAGTATGAGCAATAACTAAAACATTAGCACTTGATAAATGTTTAACTCATAAAAACCAACATACAGTACAATCCAGTTCCATAATCCTTTACTTAACAATTCTCAACTTGTAAGCACGGCTCAGAACCTGGTCAAACAACTTAAATGAGACTACATCTCATGCCAACAATATTTCAAACTGCCATTTCACGAAAATGGCGTCCACGGGATTCGGCACCCATGTGTAATTATTTTCTTGTGGCCATTTTACGGAAATTTCATCCGCGGGACTCGGCACCCATGTATAGATATTTTCGAATTTCCATTTTACGAAAATTTCATCCGCGGGATTCGGCACCCATGTATAATTATTTTCGAATTGTCATTTTACGAAAATTTCATCCGCGGGATTCGGCACCCATGTATACAAATACTCATCATATCCAATGACCAATCAATACACATATTCGTTGTATTATTCCAACCGTCATACTCAATGACATACTCAAATTGATAGTTTTAATTCACCTAATCATCATGCAGTGTCTACAACAATCAAGACTATCCTCCACCGATAGCCTAAGTAGTTATTCTAACACATAAACAGATAATAAATGCATCAACAGATAAATTATCAACAATTCTCAAAGGTGAGTGATTATTAGATCCAACTCCACCATTCTATTACATAATGAGCTAATTTCATTATTCCCAACTCAATTTCATATTTCCATAACATTCCCAAATTTATTATATAAATTAATTCATAACAAAAATTAGGGCTTTCTCCCCTCTTTCTCAACATTGACCAAAAGGCTCGATTATCAACAATGACCTCACTTGAGACCCAAAATACACATGCAATGGCCCAAAGAACAAAACCTCTCTTAAACAATTGAAACCCTAACACCCATAGTTACCCAACTTCAACATCATATCAAAGTGACTAAAAGTTTATATCAAAGATCATAAAAATGAGTAGTTATCCCTACCTCAAATTCGGAGCTCAAAGGAAGAGGTGAAGAAAATCGAAAATGCTCCAAATCCTAAGATTTTCGAATTGATAGGTAGCCCAAGCCAAGCTCTACACCTTTTACAAAGGGACAAGGCTAGAAACACACTAGAACTAGATCAAACCTTAGAGAGAAGGTGAAATGTAGTGAGAGAAGCTCTTAAAATAGGTTTTTGAAAAGTAAGAGAGAGAGTGAGAGTTGAAAAAGTGATCTAAAATGACCCAGCTGCCAACTGATATACATATGACCCGCTCGAGCGGAGAATAGGACGCTCGAGCGTCAAACACAAAAACTGGACCCGCTCGAGCTCAAGAATACTCGCTCGAGCGCCAAGACACAACTACAAAACTCCACCCGCTCGAGCGCAAAGGAACACCCGCTCGAGCGTAGATTACACTTTTCCAGTACTTTTACAGACATCGAACACCCGCTCGAGCTGATTTTTTTACATCTGTAGTATTTTTGCAGACGAACAAACTACTGAAGGTATGCAAACTCCGTTCGAGTGCAAGAAGACCCGCTCGAGTGGATCATTAAAAATCTGGGCAACAAGAGTTGGGACAAAAGCTCAACCAACCTGTTTGAAACATGCCCAAGACAATTCTAAACTCAAATGCAAAGAGTTAAAGGACGAAAATGAAATACAGACAATAACAACTATCAACGGAACCGAGTCCGGAATACAATAAACATGAGAGGGAAAACCGGGATCGCTATACCCTCTATTGTCATGGATCTATTGACCTCTGCTCTGTGCAGAACAAAGTGCTGTGCGGAGATAAGTGCTACACTGTTGTGGGAGCCACCTCTATAATCCGTACGAGCCACCTCTTGAATCCGTATCTCTGTTATGACTGTCATTCATGTGACCTCTGTTCTGTTTTGTTCGATACCGTGGTTATGGTTATTTATTTACATAATCTCAGTTTTGCTACTTAGATGATTATTTGTTCAGACCAAGTTATCTTAAATATTTTAGTTACATAACTATCCATGGTTATTTTGTATCCCTTATACTCTTGCCATAATATTTCTCACTCTACCATGTGCTTATAGCGATTTACCAATTTTTAGGAAACAATACAATTCAGAAATAGCTTTTGAAAAGTCTTAGATGCGGGGGTGGGAAATAGACATACATAGCACTTTTATGATATTTTTATATGTAAATATCGGTCTTTTTGATCAATAAATTTTGTAATAAAAATAGAAGCTCTGATGATTATGCCGGTACCCTCACTTAAATATTATTTCCGCTCGTATTTATTAATTTGTTCAAGAATTGGCCTAAGGTAACTTCAGTTACTGGCCATCACGATGCTTAACCCTTAAGTACGGGGAGCGAGTCGTAACAAATGGTATCAAAGCAAAGGTTTATAAAAACAAATAAATAAATAAATCATCATTGGAGAATAGGACACATGCACACTTAAGAAGTAGGATAGCGGTAATTAGTACCTAAATATTATATTTTGTTAGTTAATTTAATTATATTATAATTTTATATAATTATATATATATATTAAATTTTTTTTGTGTGTGTGCATAATTTGTGAAGAATATTAGATATAATTTATATTTGTTATAGCAAAAGAAGGAAAAGAAAACCAAAATTTTAATATAAGTAAATACATAGAATTTTCAATTTAGTATTAAAAAAAAAAAATTCATTTCGATTTTTTAAAAGTGGGTTCAAATTATAAAGATACTAATTTTAAAACTATTTTTCGTCAATGAAAAGTTTACGGATAAAAGAAATGGGAGTTCATCTCAAATTCCTTCAACTCCTACATATGATTCTGTCATTTTACTTCCAGTCACTTGTTTGATTGTGTTCTCATTTTATTTTTATTTTTATTTTTTTTTCGAAAATAAAACAAATGAAAAGTTTTTAAAGTCACCATTGTTTTGCATTTGTGACTCAAACAGTTTTGACAAATATAATGAGTGAGTATTTTTGGTAAATTTTTTTTTAAGATAATTAAAGTATCTGAGAAATTTATTCTCTGAGTTAATCAATCAAATTTATTTATAATATATTTATAATATATGTTTATCAGAGTGGCGCAGCGGATAACTTGACATATATATATCAAATTTTCGAGGACGAAGAATTTTAAATAAAGTAGGAACGATTGCTAACATATTCTGAAAATTTAAGTTGTCCCTTAAATTTTTATATTCTTCATTATTTGAATTATAATGATGATTATCAGGCATATATAATTATATATTTATCAATTTTAGATTTAGACAATTGAACCTAACTAAGGTAGTTGTAATGGCGTATAATAGAGAAATGGTTTGGGTGATTACGACGTTGGTCGGGGCAGCTGCGATGTGTCTCGTGCCTACAGTTCTCTTTCTATATAAAGGAGGGGGAGTAGCTCAGGAGAGAAAAAGGAAAGAAAAATGAAGGGAGGAAAAGAAACTAAGAAATATGACGCGAAGAAACAATTGGAACATAGAAGGTCTTTATGTAGTGAAAGAAGAAGACGTGAGGTATTAATTTAAAGGGTGATGATTTATATCTATCATAACTGTCGAGTCACTCATTAATATATTTATGTATGATTTTGTACTTACCAAGTTATTTTTATAACAAGTTAGTTTATATAATTGGCATTAAAGATTATTTAATATTTTCAATTACGTGGATTAATTTATGAGGAGCTCTATTTGTTAAAATGAAATACTCAGTGGATATGTTTGTTTATACTTTTATAAGAAAAACTATTTGAAAATGACCCTTTATTTTCTTTTAATTATTTTTTTTTTATTTTTTTTTTTTTTTTTTTACAATTAATAGTTATTGTAAGTACCGAACGATAGCGGAGTCCGAAAGCCTTGAGAGACTTAAATAACAATATGGGCCTGCTGTTTGATCAACTTTGTGACCCTCTATCGTCATGGATCTATTTGAACCTACTATTACTTCTGTGCAGAGATAGTACTACATCTATGTGGGAGCCACTCT
>NW_021027713.1:108969-122027 GCF_004153795.1 Camellia sinensis
AATAAATCATCAAGTCAATTAACAGTTTTTAATGATGTTAAAAATATGTTTCAATTAATAATTTAGGTAATTTTAT
The DNA here is from genome assembly GCF_004153795.1 of Camellia sinensis. Lineage (NCBI taxonomy): Eukaryota > Viridiplantae > Streptophyta > Magnoliopsida > Ericales > Theaceae > Camellia > Camellia sinensis. The sequence goes on from NW_021027713.1 coordinate 109,046, forward strand.
TATTATATAGGAGGGCAATTATGAATTTCATTTTTTTAATTAATCTTGTTAAATAAAAAATTCTAAGAACCTAAAGTTAAGAGCTAAGCATGAATTAATGGCGTATTAATAGGAATGTGACACGTGGGCAGCTGCGTGGCTCGGTGCCTACAGTTCTCTTTCTATATAAAGGAGGGGGAGTAGCTCAGGAGAGAAAAAGGAAAGAAAATGAAAGGAAAAGAAACTAAGAAAAGAGGAAGAAACAATTGGAACATAAAAGGGTCTTTAGTAGTGGAAAGAAAGAGTGAGGTATTAATTTTAATGTGATTTATATTATAACTTGAGTCACTATAATATATTTTATGTATGATTTGACTTACCATATTTATTTTATACAAGTTATGTTTTATAAATTATTATAAATTATATTAATATTTCAATTACGTGGATTAATTTATGAACTCTATTTGTTAAAATGAAACACATGGATATGTTTGTTTATATTTTAAAAAATATTTGAAAATGACCTTATAAACAATTATGTTTTGTAAGTACCACCACGGGAGTCCCAAGCCTTGAGAGACTTAAATAACCATTGGCCTCTGTTTGATCACTTTGTGACCCTCTATTGTCATGGATCTATTGACCTCTGCTTTGTGCAGAGATAAGTACTACACTATCGTGGGAGCCACCTCTATAATCCGTACGAACCACCTCTGGAATCCGTACCTCTGTTTTGACTGTCACTCCTGTGACCTTTGTTCTGTTTTATTCGGTACCGTGGTTATGGTTATTTATTTACATAATCTCAATTTTGCTACTTAAATGATTATTTGTTCAGACTAGATTATCTTAAGTATTTTAGTTACATAACTATCCCTGGTTATTTTGTATCCCTTATACTCTTGGCATAATATTTCTCACTCTACCATGTACTTATAGCGGTTTACCAATTTTTAGGAAACAATGAAATTCAGAAACAGTTTTTGGAAAATCTTAGACGCGGGGCTGCGAAATAGACACACACAACACTTTTATGATATTTTTATATGTAAATATTGGTCTTTTTGATTAATAAATTTTGTAATAAAAATAGAAGCTCCAATGATTATTCTGATACCCGAACTTCAATATTATTTCCGCTCGTGTTTATTAATTTGTTCAAGAATTGGTCGGAGGTAACTTCAGTTACTAGCCATCATGATGCTTTACCCTTGGGTACGGGGAGCGGGTCATGACATCTATAACCTTAATAATTTATGTTCTCAACGAGATTCTGATTAATTATCTTTCTCTCTCTCTCTCTCTCTCTCACACACACACATATATATATAAGTAGTGTTTTTCCTTTATTTGGGTGACATATTCTAAATTGAAAATTTTTATTTAAAAATTATTCAAGACACATCAATAGGTACCTTATATATACACAATCATTTTCGATGTATCATTATTCTTTAAAGTAATACTCCACACTATTTATCATTTGACATTTGTCAATTTATCTTCTAAAAACTTAACAAAAAAGTATTGAGTTCCATTATTTTAATCAATAAATACCAAATTGGATGTTATATGTGTATATAAATCACTTCTAGAAATATGATGTTTGACATAAAATCACAATGGAATCAACTTCAATCAATGTAATGATATTTTATATTATGATATGTCTTACAAAAAAATAATATTAATTTTAATTTGAAATAAAATTTTAATTTTAATTTTAATTATTTATGTTAATAATTTTAGCATTACCGTTCTATAAAAGTGTTAGTTGAATACTTATATATAATAAATTTAGTTAAATTATTTGCTTATTTTGATCATTTTATAACTGTTGTGTTATAAAAGTGTAATTATCATATAATGATTTTATATGATATATATTAAATTATAAGATAGTAAAATAAACACTCATTTTGACATTAAAAATAATAGTTAAATTAGAAAAAGAATTAGTAACATAAACTAAAAGTGATTCTAATTACTTATAACAAGGGTAAATTACAAATACACCTCCTGAGGTTTGATTCAAATATGAATCGCCCCTTGTGATTTTGAAAATTACATTCCACCCCCTGAAGTTTCTAATTTCATAACAAATCATCCATTTTATTAATAAATCATCAAGTCAATTAACAGTTTTTAATGATGTTAAAAATATGTTTCAATTAATAATTTAGGTAATTTTATTATTATATAGGAGGGCAATTATGAATTTCATTTTTTTAATTAATCTTGTTAAATAAAAAATTCTAATAAGAAGTATTTGTAATTTTTCAAACCATAGGGGGCGATCTGTATTTTAAGAAAAGCTTAGGGGTGCATGTATTAATAGAACTACACAAAATTTATTTAAAAGACTAATTATAAATATATTGTGATTGGATTAAAAATAAAATTCATAAATTAATTATGTAGAGTATTAATTTTTTCTTTAATATTATTTTTGAATTATTCATACATATTGTATATAGTTATATAAAATTTAAATTAAATATAAATTTTTTTTGTAATAAATAATTTCATGTTAAATAAAAAAATTAAATATAAATTAATATTAAGACATTAATAAGATGGACAAAAAATAAAAGACATAAAAAAAATTAATTTGATCAATGCGATGCACATAATTAAACACATTCTGTCTTATTTATTTATTATTTGTATATCGAGATAATTTTTTTAAATATCATAATAATTAAATTAAAATATCAATTATATAAAAGAAATATGATAACGACAAAACTGAATATACACGATAAAAAATATATGAAAAATAAATATTTCTCAAATATAATTCATATAAAATTGATTATTATAATTGAATTGAGTTTATGTAAAACTTTATATATAAATTCTTAGAATATTTTATTTAAGTAAAGAAAAACACTGCTTTTATATATATTATATTTCAACGAAATTCACAGTGCATTTGACAGTTGATGAAGAAGTACCTACTACTATTAGATTAAAATAAAAAAAAAAATCATTTGAAAAAAAAATGTAGAAATAGAAACTATATAAAATTTATTGAAAAAAATAAAAATAAAAATTGTAAAATAAATACTCTTAATTAAATTAAAATATCAACTACATACAATAAATTCAACAACGGCAAATCAAGAAATAATCTCATAACAGCATCTAAAACCAAAAAAAAAATAAAAATAAATGAAAACATCCAAACGATAGATACATCTCAGTATGTGAAGCGATTAATCATCTGTAATATGATATCAAAATATAAAAGAACTAAAAAGTAACTCAAGCAGTAAATCCAAGATTCTTCAAAAATATATGAAAAAGAAATATTTCTCGAATAAAGTTCATAGGGATTGTTTGGGATGTGCTATATAAGTGCACTTTTTGACTTTTTGGCTAAAAAAGTAGAGAAAAAAAAAAGATGTATGTTTGAGAAAACTTTTTGACTTTTTACGAAAAAATGTGTAATAAAATATTGTAGTAAAATTAAAATGACCATTCTACCCTTGTTGACTTTTTGAATTTTAACTTTTTGACTTTTAGGTAGTTGAATTCAAAGGGCAAAATAATAATTTTGCCTTCTAGGCTTCCCTCAAATAGTATGGACTTTTAGACTTTTTGGCTTTTGTACGTTAGTATTGTAACGCCCTCAAAATAAACCCGCAATATCATACATTCAAGATACTGGAAAGAGATATTATATTACAAACATCAGAGTATTCTTACAAAATGTATTACATGTTGACATCAAAAGTAAATGCCCTATGGGCTTGCAACTTTCCAAGCCAACACATGGTTACAATAAGAGAGTACTAACTCTACACAAAAATAAGCCCTTGGCTTGATATACATGTAATACAACCAAAAACACAAAATAGTCCAATAGTCTCAAGCCTCCTAAGCTACGTCCTTGGAGGTGGCATGCTACCTGTACCTGAAAATGATGTCCTATATAGGGTGAGCCACAGCCCAGTAGAAATATACTAAACCAAGCATAAACAATGACTAAAATAATAGCATTCGATAGATGGTCCACACCTAAATTCCAACTTATATCATATTACGGTTTCATGACAATCATGTCCATGTTACATTTCAGTTTCCATTTCTTATTTTTAAGTTTGAAAACAAGACTCAGAACTTGGCCAAATAATTTAATGATATTATAGCTCACTACCACAATACTCTCGAAATTCAAGATGGATACACACTTTGGTGTTGTATCAATAATACATAAAATCACTTCCATGCTTCACAAATGATACACATTGTAGTGTTGTATCAATATAACGAAACGCTTCCATACTTCACAAATGATACACATTTTAGTGTTGTATCAATGTCAAACAATTTTCGGTTTAGAGGTCCATCCCCTGTCTTCTCCTAAACCGTGGAGTACATCCCCTATCTCCTACCACACAACACAATGTATATAAACACAGATCATATACATAATCAATCATTACATAAGGTTAATGTATTATTCCACAGTCATATTCGATGACACATTCAATTGATTAGTTTTAGTTTGCCTAATCATCATGCATTGTCTACAACAATCAAGACTATCCTCTACCGATAGCCCAAAGCAGTTATTTCTAAACAGAAAATAAATGCACCAAATGGATAAAATATCAACATTTTGCCTAGGTGAGCGATAAATTAATCCAACTACACCCTTTAATCCCATACCTTTCCAATTTGAATATTTCCTATTCAATTTCTCATTTCCCAAAATTAATTATACGAATTAATTTATCATAACAATTAGGGCTTTTTCTCATATTTACAATACCAACCCTAAGGTTCCATTTTTTCATCAATAATCCAACACCAAGTCCATCTTCCAATGTATTACATACATAAAGGTTTATATGTTTGAAACCTCATCTTTTGAAAATTACACAAAGACCCCAAAACCTTCTCAAAATTACCCAACAATCCCCAACATATCAAAATGCCAAAATTTAAAGACAAAGCTCATAAGATGGAGTAGGATATCCCTACCTCAAAGTTAGAGCTTAAACGGAGAAGATGAAGAAATCGAAAATGCTCCAAACTCCAAACTTTTCGGATCAAAACGAAGCCCTCGACGATCAACACACTTTTTACAAAGGCACTAGGAGAGTAGGTCACTCTAGCTAGATCAATCCCTAGAGAGAAGGTATTTTCTAGAGAGAGGAGCTCTCAAAATTGGTTTTTTTTGGGAAAGTAAGAGAGAGAATGAAAAGTGAAAAGTGATTCAAAAATGCCCAGCTGCCAACTGATATACGCTTGACCCGCTCAAGCAGATAATAGGACGCTCGAGCGTCAAGCACAAAAACTGGACCCGCTCAAGCGCAAGAAGGCCCGCTCGAGCTCCAAGACACATAAATAAAACACATTCGCTCGAGCGCGAAAACCAGTCCGCTCGAGCGTGGATTCTCCCCTACCAGTATTTTCTCAGACAGTGAACACCGGCTCGAGCGCCAAAAGGCCCGCTCAAGCGCGACCCACTTGAGCGTAGGGAAACCCGCTCGAGCGTGAAAAACAAGCCTGCAGTACTTTTGCAGAGGCACGAAATGCTGGAGGTATGGAATCTCCGCTCTAGCGCACAAGTACCCGCTCGAGCAGACCACTCAAAAACTGGGCAACAAGAATTTGAACTAAGGCTCAACCCACCTGTTCGAAACACACCCAACACATCCTAAAACTCAAACATAGGGAACTAAAGTATGACAACAAGACATACAACCATCAACTCCACGGAACCTAAGTCCGGAATACAATAAATAAAGAAAGGGAAAACCGGGATCGCTATAAGTATAATTTAAATTGGGTTTGGATTTGTGTAGAACTCTATATATATATTATCACGACCAAAAATGAAAAATGCATACTGATGTGTCTTTTTTTTTTTTTTTTTTAATAAAAGTAAACCTTAGAATGTCCTACCTAAGAAACAAAAAAATACTACCTACACATATTGTCACGACCAAAACCTGCCCATATAGGTTTAGTATTGTAACCGGCCAGTAATCTTGAGATTACCGAATGCCTTTGAACAGATTATACAAAATTAAGGAACTAGCGGAAGCAAATATCAAATACAATGTCCATAGAGCTGTGCAGACATATATGGGACAAAAAATTTAAAACTTATATACATAGATGTGACGTCATATTTACGTTAGTCATACGTCACCAATATAGATACAGTCAAAGGGACTTAGCCCTAAATACAGAGTGTACAAAACTATTCAGACTTAAACCAAAGAAAACAAAGGTTTTAAACATAGTTCACAAAACTTGACCAATTCAAGAATGGAAACCCCCTCGGGAGGCACAATGGTTAGCTGACAGAACAGATCTCCAGGCAATCATCACTGAGTCTGGTTACGCGCCTGATCCCCTACATACATGTGGGGGCCGAATAATGGAAAGATCGGATGGTGTGTACCTTTGAAAGACTGATATTAATCAGCTATATCCTACGAGAGCGGGGAACCGAATAGGATATATATGCCGAATAAAGTGTAAGTCCTTAGGGCCGAATAAGAGAAAAGACAATGATTAAAAAGTAGGCCCTGGCCCCGAGGATAAAAAAGAACAGGTATAAATACAGGAACGATGGTTATAGAAAGGTATGTAAGAATCACTTCATAAAACTTAGCAAATAAGCTATCCTGAGTATCTAAACTAACTTATCCGTCGGAGTGCTAATTCCGGCACCCCCGACCGAAGTGCTTGTATCTTTTCAAGTGACTAGCTGAGGATCGCTAGCGTCTCCCAGGATCTGAAGAGTATTTCCAAACCACTTCCCCACAATTGGCGCCTTCTGTGGGAATACTCAAATACATCCATGGCAGGCGTGACTGAAGATCCTCCGGTAGCCATTGACAAGACCGCACAGGGAGATGATCTCATTCCAGCAAATATGCTCGGAAATGAAACCATCGCTGCAAGACGCGCCTTGAACTTCGACTCACCAACGACCTCAGCGCAAGAGACAATGCAATCAATCATCAAACAAGCAAAGCAGAATGAACAAAGGCTGGAGAACATGATTGCTGAAAACGAACGTCTCCGTCAAGATTTGGCCCTCGAAGTCTCAAAATCGAGAGAAGCCATGCGCCAAGATCCCGAACGGCCTATGAGGGCCGGTGGACAACGACCTCAAGCCCGACCAAAGGATACCGATAGAGACTCCAACTCATTAATCACGGAGCTCAACAAGAAGGGACAATCCAAAACTTCCAGCTCCTCCGAAAAGAGTCTGCATACAAGGAACAAGCGCAGGCGCACCAGTTTAGACGAAGAGGACCAGCACAATCCTTTTGTCCGACGGATTGCAAAGGGGACCCTGCCTAAGAAGTTCAAAGCTCCGTCATTCACTCTTTACGATGGAAAATCAGACCCCACTGATCATATCCGTCACTACAAGCAGGCCATGACATTGCATGCAGACAACGAAGCCCTCATGTGCCGAATATTCCCCAGCAGCCTGGGGCCGTTACTGTCAGGTGGTATTACAAGTTGGAGCCGGCCTCGATCAAAAGCTTCCATCAATTACAGAAATCCTACAGGGCCAGGTTCATCACCAACGAGGTGCAGCCGAAACAGGCCGACTCTCTCTGGGCTATGCAGATTCAGTCAGGAGAAACGCCCAGAGCGTATTCAGCGCGCTATTGGGAGTGTTTCAACCTCGTCGATGATGCTTGCAACGACTCCATGGCCATCACCGCCTTCAAAATGGGACTACATCCTGACAGTCCCCGTCGCAGTTCCCTAACCAGAAGACCCCCGAAAACAGTCTGGGCGTTGATGAAGAAAGTTGAAGAGTATTGCAAAGTGGAAGATGATGCCTTGAGAATAAAAGCCGGCCAAATGTCTAACAAAACGGCCCCCCTTCAAATTGCTCAACCAATAAGTTCCGCACCACCTCCTAGCCCAGAGCCTCGGCAACGCGCTAAACGAGACAAAAGGCGGGATACTCACCGATCAAGCGATCAATGCTCCCACCAGACGAATAAAAAATTGCAAGTCGACAGCAGGCGTTCGAGACGTGCCGACAAGAAGTACACAAAGTTGTCAGAACCAATCGCTGCAATAATGACCAAAGTCCAACACCTTTCATTCTTCAAATGGTCGTCAAAGATGGTGGGGCCGCCCGACATGTGAAGAAATGATAGGCGGTGCGAATATCACAAAGATCACGGCCACGAAACGGAGAGTTGTTACGCATTAAAAGATCACCTGGAAGAACTGGTGCAAGACAGCTGACTGCAACAGTACGTGAGAAAGGGAAAGCCAACCACGGCACTGGCCTTGAGGTAGGACTCACCTCCACTTGGCGTGATCCATATGATCTACAGCCTGCCTGCACCTCCAACCGTGCACACAATTTAATCGCATCCAATCCCCCAAACGTAACGTATTTCAACTGAATGGCTCAAAGAAGCTTCGACAATTACTTACAATGACTCCGATCTTAGCGGCACAACAGCTTCCCACATTGATCCGTTGGTCATTAAATTACGCATAAATCGGTTCACCATTGAACGCATTCTCATAGACCCGGGGAGTACTTCAGAGGTTATGTACTACCAAACTTTCATCAAACTCGTCCTTAACAAGTCAGATCTGTCTCCGACGCCTCACCCATTGTTCAGCTTTAATATGAATCCCAAATATCCGTTAGGGAAGATCATACTACCTGTTCAAGCCGGCTCCAGAACGGTTGAAGTAGAATTCCTGGTCGTAAAGCTCCCTTCGCCGTATAATGTCATCATGGGGTGAACCTGGATACATATGATGAAGGTTGTTCCAAGCACTTATCATCAGCTTGTGCGCTTCCCGACAGCCCATGGCATTGAAGAAATCCGTGGCTCCCCCCAATCAGCATAAGCAGAGACTTAATGAAAACCCTATCACTGACTCGATCTGTGGGCTTTGATACTTGTATATATATCACTTCTGCAATGCAAACCATTTTTCTTTGTGGCTCCATTCATCTCTCAAAGCCCCTTTTGGTGCATGACACCTTAGCACCGACTAAGACTCCGGATTTGGAGCGGCCTTCGTAGATATCACGATTGGCCAAACAAAGTCTCCGGATTCGGAGCGCCCTTCGTGGATATCACGATTGGCCAAACAAAGTCTCCGGATTCGGAGCCCCCTTTGGTGCATGACACCTTAGGGCCGATTAAAGTTTCCGGATTCGGAGCCCCCTTTGGTGCATGACACCTTAGGGCCGATTAAAGTTTCCGGATTCGGAGTGCCCTTCGTGAATGTCACAATTGGCCAAACAAAGTCTCTGGATTCGGAGCCCCCTTTGGTGCATGACACCTTACATTACAAGAAAATGCATGTTTGGCGACTAAAATTGGCGACCAAACCAATTTTAGTCGCCAAAAACACGACATTCATCGACTAAATATCAGCTTCAGTCGGCATTGATTGAAACCTTTTAGCTACTAAAGTATTTTAGTCACCATATAGTATCATTGGCGACCAAATTTCCCTTTAGTCGTTGTTTGTCACCAGTTTAGGCTACCAATATTTCATTTTGTCGCCGTACGGTTTAATTTGGCGACTAAACAGTTTTGTCGCCTAAAAAAGGGCATTTTTGTGATTACTTTTTGATGACCAAATCTGGGTTAGTTGTTGTATATTCAGTATTGCCGACGAATTTTTGAATTTAGTAGCCAAAAAGGCATCTTTAGGCGACCAATTTTTGGCGACAAATTGTCGTTTAGTCGCGAAATGTTCAAATTTTTTTTTAGAGGGAAAATAAGTAATTTTCGCGCCCAGTACATATATATTACACACAGAGTCTTTTGTTCTCTTTTGTCTCACTCTCACACACCAACATCAACATACCAAACCCGTCCCTACCAAACCCGTCGCTCACCACCGTCGCAGGCCACCGTCGCTCGCCACCAGCACCACTGCAAATCGGCGATCATCACTGTCGCAGGTATGTTTCTGTCGTCTCTCTCCCTCTCTGTCAATCTGGTTCTATCTGGTTGTCGATGTCTCTCCCATCCCCTTCTCTGACGATTAATTTTAGGGTTTGACATGTTTTTGTCCTTTCATTTTCCATTTATTTCGTACACAAATTTTTAGGGCTTTTCCTGACTTCGTGAATGGGTGTGGTTGACATTGCGGATTGTCCATTTGGATTTTGGATTTGGATTCTTTTTGTATCGTTTAAATGTGCCTCTGTTTTGGAGAAATGTTCCAAATCGGTTCGAAAATGTTTGAAATGTGCCTCTGTTTTTTGAACACACTTGTTGATTTTGGATGCTTTTCTTGATTTAGTCTTATCATTATAAATGTGCCTCTGTTTTTTGTATCGAAAATGTTCCAAATGTTCCGATGGTGTGACTCAAATTCGAATTAAGTAAAAGAATTTGTTTTTTTAAAAAAATCACAAATCGGTTCGATTCAATCGTAGTTCTTGACAGTTAGGTCCATGATTTTATAGTTACGATTTTTATTTGAAATTTAGTTCCATTTATTTAAATATATATATATATATATTTGTTATTTGTCATACACTTAAGTATCTTCTCAATATCACTTATATATTCATAAGTTTTTAACCCTTTTCTCTTGCAAATAAGTCCTTAACCCTCTTCTCTTACAAGTGTGTTCTTATATAATGATAAGACTAATTTTAAACAATTATTCAAATAATTATTATCTGTAAAATGATTATATATTGTCTGATATTTGAGAATGTTGTCATTATATTGTGCATGATGACTTGTTTATAGAAATCGTAGTTCCAAATTGAAATGAATCCCATTTTTATAGTTTGGTTGAAAACTTTCAATATTTTCAAGATTCAGTTTGATTCCAAATTTCATAAAACCATAGCTAATAATTCAATGTTAGTTTACTCCATTAGCAATGTTTGTAATTCGATGTTAGTTCCAAGGTGATTTGTGCATGCCATTTGATATATATCCTATAGGGTAAACACTGTTGAGTGTATAATGTTCTTCCCCTCTAGGTGGCTCACTTTTGGGTCAATAAAATTTTTCTTATCAGAAAATAATAGCCAAAAGCTTTGAAACATTATGGCTGAACAGCAAACTGTTACTGTTTATTGGAAGCTTCAGGCAGTGATGCTGTGAAGCTATGCGATTCGCAGAACAAGCTGTGGGAAAATTGTAATTGGTCTCTGACCACAATGCACATAAGTTTTATTGAAGTAACTCTATGATTTGCTGCAGAAAGACAGTGATGTTGTGAAAGAGGCACTTAATCAGCTGAGTGAAGTTGGTTAGGAAAACAAATGGAGTTCTCAACCATATGTATCACGTCGTATGGTCAGTGTCCATAACAAGTGTGAAGTTTTGGGAAAGTGCTACTCAAACATTAGTCACGTCTACGAATCTATGCGTAAATGTACATAAATAATGTACATCTATTTACTGCTTTGAAAACTTCAGTAATTAATGTACTTGGTCTTACAATATGTAGTTTAACTGTTTCAAATTTATGCGGCAGACCTCTCTTCGGGAGCTGACAACTCTTGGAATTAAAAATGCGGAGAACCTTACAATCCCAAGTGTTAGAAATGATGTAAGTTGCCCTACACTAAATGTTTTGTTTAACCTGTAACAATAAAAGAGCATACATTCCATTGCATAAATTTCATTCTGTATTTTTGGGGAATCAAGAGTAGAATGTGATGACACCTGTGCCTTCCATTTGATTTTATTTTCTTATTTTTGCAAGATTTAAACCATCATAATTCGTAAATATTATATTCTCCATGAATTTGATTTCATTCAGTCATGCAGGCATCTTTTCTCTTTACGGTGGTAGGGACAACAGGCTTTTTCGGTGTTCTTGCCGGGCAGCTTCCTCGGGTAACTTGACATAATATCCTTTCTCTCCGATTGAGTTGATATTATTTTGTTCCTTGAGATTTCCACTAATATGAAATTATAAGATAGTAAAAAATATATATTTATTAACTTATGTAATTGATTAGTTAATAAAATTATTTTTAAACAATAAGCAAATATACAAAAAAAAAAAAAATTACATGTATAGCTATGGGAACCTAATAAAAATAATTACAAATCTATTTTTAAAAATTTCAGAATAAAAAAATTTTAATTTTAATTTAATAAATGGGTTTGAGTAGGAAGGAAATTGCTAGATTAATTGATATGGGATTGTTCATTATTGGCTATATTATATTAGAACTGTATGTAAATAGGAAACTATTAATAATAAATCATATATATAGTATTTCATATTTTAAAAATACCACGTCATATGGGTATCACATGTTTAAGGGTAAACACTACTTTTGAGACCACATCAATGATTTGAAGGTATAAAATACATCTTAAACAAAGGAGAAATTGCTGTGCTCATAATTTTTGTAATGCCAGCAGTGAGTCATGATTCGCAAATTTAGTAATGTGTATCACCATCATGTTCTCTTAGTTTACCATTGCTTAACGAGCATTTTATTATTAAGTAGACAGTGTTGTGTCATTATTGCAGCAATTACACTACTAATTTATGCGATGTTTATTACTCATGTATGTTTGTTACGTAATGTAGGTACAATGGTTCCGGGAGTCAAGACAGGCCGACGGAAGAGAGCAACAAGTGGCAACGTACTATCAACATCTGAAGCATGTCCACAGGAGAGTGGCACCCCGATGATGTTCTCTGATGAGACGCAACCACCAGATGATACACAAACTATGGTGGAGGAGACGTAGCCAGGTGGAGTGGGTAAGAGCATACTATTTAGTTGTTTAAAAAAATTTTGGTTTTTTTTTTTGGGCGGGGGGGTGCATAAGTCATCAAGTAAGGCAATGAAAACCCCATAAAGGCAAATAAAAACAAAGGAAAAAAAAACTAAACATTAATATACACATAACAAGGACACTTACACAAGAAATAAAATATTAGGTACACAACCTTCAAATCAGCTACAACTCAAATTGAGACGAATTTACCAAGACTTTATGCATAATTTACCAACACTTTATCCAAG
>NW_021027713.1:123388-270239 GCF_004153795.1 Camellia sinensis
AATTAACTTTGGTTCTTACCAAACAGAATTAACTTTGGTTTTTATCAAATGGAACTAGTTTCGTAGTGGCCAAATGAAATTTGGAAAATTATGGCACTTAAACACGCCAAGTGGAATTGCTTGGTGGAATTACGTTTGGCAACCAAAATAGAACTTAACCAAGTGGAATTGCTTGGTGGAAACCGCACTAACGAATTTTTCAACTGACCATTTCTTTTATGGAAATCATAGAATTTTCACAGTCACAAATGACTTTTTCTTAAGTACAAGTACATCAACACTTCTGCTGCATACAAGCAGAGTTAATCATGCATAATTGGTACATGGAATGAAAATACAGAAGCAAGGCAGCCCCAAGATAAGCATTTTTACAGTTCAAAGCATGGCCAAACAGCAAACATAAATAGGGCAAAACTAGCATGCAAAAATGACCCTAAATATGAGACAAAGAAGCAACTCACAGCTGCTGACCCCAAACAGGTTAGGGGCCTTCTACAATATTGAAGAGGGGCCAAAAATATGATGTTTTACAGAACTGTAAAAACCCCAAAAACAAACATAGGTATGGCTAAGCCCTTATGCAAGAATTGGACCGAAAAATGGACAAAGAAGCAAGTGGTAGGTGCAAAGCCCAAACAAAAAAATACTCTTCTACAACACTGAAAAAGGGCTAAAAATATGAACATTTACAGTAGATGGAAAGCCCCAAATCAATATACAAACATGCTCAAAATGCGACGCAAGATATAGGCCAACAAAGGGGTATAACATGAAGTATGCAAAATATTCATCAAAAAGCCAAGGACCCTCAATGAAACATGACAAGGGGGTCAAACTATGGCCACTTTCAGTTCTGATCATGGCCGAAAAATAGAAGAAAGATAAGCTAAAAAACATGCAAAAATGAGGACCAAAGAGGGGTATAATGGTAAGTGATACATGGAGGTCCCAAACAAGGATGAGCCCTTCTTCAATGTTGAAGAAGGGCTCAAAATAAGCCTAACCAAAGTTTACATCATGCTCGAAAACAGATCACACATAGGCTAAAAGAATCATGCAAAATAATGGCATACAAAGGGGTAATGAAGAAAGTGCCAAAAATAAGCTTCAAACTGTAATAAGCCCTTAATGAAACATGGAATATAGCTCAAAAAAATGGCATTTTATGTTTTTGTCGGAGCTCAAAACAGCAAGCAAAGAGGCTAAAAAAATGAGGCAAAAAATGAGCTAGAAAGAGGGAGAAGAGTGCTCACCCTTGAAGACCCAACCTTTGCTGCCTCTAGGACTGAAAAATGTTGCCTCTTAGCTGCTGGAAAGCCACTCCTATCTGCTGGAATGGAGTAGTGGTGGTGGTGCTTGGTGGTGGTGAAGAAATGGGTGTAGGAACTTAAGGATTTTGAAGCTTAGAATTATAGAGAGAGAGATACAATATAGGAGCTCCAAACAGTTTTTTTCTAACCCTTAATACAGACCTGGGGTGCTGTATATATAGGCAAAAGGGGTGGAAAAAGAGGGGGAAAAAAGGGGGGGAAATTCGGATTCAAAATTCCCCCCAAAAAGGCCAAAAGGGTGAGACAAAGAGGAAAGTGGTAGCTGCAGGTCCCAAATGGCCAAGAGCCCTTCAACAAAGTTTAAAAGGGGTTCAAAACAAGGAACTTTGTAGTTTACATCAAGCCACGAAAATAAATACACGTAGGCCTAAACTATCGTGCAAGAAAAGGGAAAAATGGAGGGGTAAAGAAGCAAGTGATAGATGGAGATGTCAAACATCAAGAGGTCCTTAATCAAACATGAAAAGGAGCTCAAAATATGATTATCTCAAGTTCAGGTCAAAGCCCAAAAATGCAGAATGAAGGTTCGGGAGCCGAAACACGCAGTTCGGGACCCCGAAAGTGGGCTGTTAGGCACCGGGAGTGGTGCTCAACCACGAAGTTGGTCTCTCGGACCACAGTGTCCCTTGAAAGGGAGTAAATAAGATGCATGCCAAAACCCGGAGCAAATGGAAGTGGTTAGGCGGTCCCGAACCGAGGCACACGGCCTGACGGCTCCGAAAACCGGGAACCGGGCTCCGAAACAGGCAAAATGGCCTACGATCACGAAATGTAGCCCACGGCCACTGAGAGATGGTCTACGGGACCTCTCCCTCCCCTCAGGAAAAGAAACAGAGAAAATCGAGTCTGGTTCGCGAACCGAGGCAAGGTACAAAAGAAGGTTCGGGAGTTAGGAAGCAGGGCTCACGGCCGCGACTCTGAGACTTCTGAACGAGCGCGATATGCAACATCACCAAGCACTCAATTGGTGACGTCTGAGTCTTAAGGTCGGTCAAAAATGGGGTGTCTACAAACACTACTTTTGAGACCATATCAATGATTTGAAGGTATAAAATACATCTTAAACAAAGGAGAAATTGCTGTGCTGATAATTTTTGTAATGCCAGCAGTGAGTCATGATTCGCAAATCAAATGGTGCCTTTCTGGTTGAGTAACCATGTCTTATGGTGCTCTTGAGCATTTTTTAGTTGGCGGAGTTAGGGTGGTGTTTTGTTGACTGAACAGTGCTAGTGATATTTGATGATTACGTTGTTGTTAATAATAATTCCAAAATTTAGTAATGTGTATCACCATCATGTTCTCTTAGTTTACCATTGCTTAACGAGCATTTTATTATTGAGTAGACAGTGTTGTGTCATTATTGCAGCAATTACACTACTAATTTATGCTATGTTTATTACTCATGTACGTTTGTTACGTAATGTAGGTACAATGGTTCCGGGAGTCAAGACAGGCCGACGGAAGAGAGCAACAAGTGGCAACATACTATCAACATTTGAAGCATGTCCACAGGAGATTGGCACCCCGATGACGTTCTCTGATGAGACGCAACCACCAGATGATACACAAACTGTGGTGGAGGAGACGCAGCCAGGTGGAGTGGGTAAGAGCATACTATTTAGTTGTTTAAAAAAAATTTGGTTTTTTTTTTGGGGGGGGTGTGCATAAGTCATCAAGTAAGGCAATGAAAACCCCATAAAGGCAAATAAAAACAAAGGAAAAAAAAACTAAACATTAATATACACATAACAAGGACACTTACACAACAAATAAAATATTAGGTACACAACCTTCCAAGTTGGTAGCAACAGTAGGCATAACAATTTACGAAGACTTTATGCATAATTTACCAAGACTTTATCTAAGTTGTAGCATAATTTTCCAAGATTGTATGCAGCCAAACAGTAGCTGGCAGCAACAGTAGTCATAATTTACGTCCGATTTTATGTAGGCAAATAGTAGCTGGCAGCAACAGTAGGCAGCAAAAAAAACGACAGGACTTTACGTACAACATTTTCTTTTTGTACTCCATTAGCAATGTTTGTAATTTTGACTACGTTCCCCTTTTGTACTAGGGCAAACGAGGTCAACTCATGTTCGAGGACCTACATTAGGCAAAGGCGTGCAGAAAAAAATTGCTAGGAAAAAAGGGGAGAAATTACACGTCTACGTCAATCGGGTATTGAACGCAATCACAGGAGGGAATGCAACCCCAGGGACGAATGAGTTGGGCCTTCAAATTAGACGGTTGTGCCCTCTTCAGAGCGTGAAGTCATGGATAAAAATTGATCAAAGTACCAAAGATGCGGTCATCCAAGCAGTGCTAGTGTGAGATTCATCTTGCCATAATGTCTTTATTATGTAATTCGTAATTGGTTAAATTAATTGTTCTACTAATTCTGTATCTATGTTTGTAGGACAAGTTTGTTATTGGCGATGATTTTGATAATGATGAACAAGCTCAACAGATCCTCGATAGGAAGGCATATTTGCTATACAAGGATTGGAGGTACAATCTAAAGCAAGAGTTCCTCGAACTTGAGGAAAAGGGTGTTGATGACCCCTATAGTCATCCGCCTAGTGGAGTGAGCTTGGAGGACTGGAAATATTTGATTGATGTTGCTTGGAAAGACGAATCTCACTTGGTAACAAATTAATTAGAAAACCCATTATTGAAATTAATTTATGTGTTAATATGTAAAACTTCTTCATTAATAGATGTAGAACTTCTTCACTGAAACTTAGTAAAGCATGTTCTTTTTTTTTCTTTTTCTTAATATTTTTGTAGAAACGGTCTACGGCTGGTAAAACAAATAGGGGTATGCTCCCCTATAATCATACAAGTGGATCACGATCATTTCCTATAACAATGTCGCTTATGGTGAGAAGTTAATTTAGTAATGTAATGGATGATTGATTCTTCTTGATTGTGAATATTACCATGTACTAATTCGTCAATGATTTTTCCCGAACGTAACAGGCAAATGAGGATTGGGATATAGATTTCCCCGAATTTTATAAGAAAGCACACAAGTCTAAGAAGATGGGAGATTGGATTGACCCCAAATATGGTGAGCTACATGTGAGTATTGAATGTTGAAACCAAGTGTGATGCATATCAATTAATAAAGTTTTTTTAAATTCCTTCTCCCATCTTGACTTTATTGTTTTGTTGGCATTACAGGATGATATAGTGAATCTACAAGTGACAGCCACCGTTGCGGGGTTGGCATTGACCCACAAAGAAATATCAAGGCAAGTGCACGAGGAAAAAAAAAATTACTTGCGTGGATGTGGGGTAGGCCCACAACCCTCTTCCACAGCTTCTAGTGCAGCATGAGCACGTGATAAACATATGGTGTTAATGAGAGCGGAACTGGAGGTTCTTCGTGAGCAGCGTCAAAATGATCACGAAGAGTTGCTGAAGGAGAAAGAGGAACAACAAAGAGATCGGGAGGAGCTATTGAAGGAGAAAGAGGAGCGGCAAAGAGATTGGGAGGAGCTATTGAAGGAGAAAGAGGCGCGCGAAAGAGATCGGGAGGAAATTACGAGGGAAAGAGAGCAGCTGATCAAACAAGTTGATGAAGAAAAAAAAGCACGGGAGGCATAACAAGTACAACTCAATCATCTAAACGACGTGGTGTCACGGCTCACAACCCTCTTGCTAGATTCAGATGGTCATCCTACTATAAACATAATTTTCTTGACACTGCAAGTTGTACAAAAAATATGGATCATATTGACATAGAATTGTTTTCTAAAGTTGGTATGCAAATATTTTTTTTGTGATGTGCTTCGAATAGGTTATGAGGCATAATGTTAGTAGACATTGCAGCAGCCAACCTGGTGTTTTGATACATTACACAAAGGACCGTACTCTGATTTCTATAAGGTAACCAAGTCCAATTAAATGTGATTTGAGATTTAAGACTAATTGAAGAAACAAAGAGAAATTAGAATGAATTTTGATTTAGTACAATATAACGAGTGCAACATAACTACTACAAAGGAGCTTTGATTTCAAAACTCTAACTGTGAAGAATGAATATGTGATTCTTAATAATAAATCTGTACAAATAAAACCAACACTAATTTGAACTGAATAACGTGTAAAAGAAAATTAAAATTTGTTTTGGATTTTTGAAAAGCAGTTTTGTTAGGATATTACTCTGGTTTGCAATGGACACAATGCCAACTACTCACATCCAATATATATTTGTTGCAAATAATTCTTCTCCATAGTGCATCTTTATGTACACCAAACCTTGACCACCATTTAATCAAGAAGCATGTGTTAATCAACAAGCATAGTGCATCTTTCTCTTTCATTCTCCTTATCTCCAAACCCCCTTGTTCCATACTAATATATGACTCACAACGCCCAATCCTCACCTTGTTGCCTACACTTGCAAATTGAGTTGATGAAGAGTTCATACCTTAATTCATTGAGGAAAAGGCAAACATAGTCTAATTCAGCTGACGCATTAACCAAATGATGTAATTCAGCTGACAACGTCATGAACTTAGCCGAAAAAAGGGCTTCGAGGGCCGAAAATTGAGAGCAAGCCCCGAAGCACTGCGGGGATGGCACGGGTAGTTTCCTCATGTCAAATAGGACCTGTGGGGACAGACGGGACGTAATTAGCACGTGTACGTTGGGAGTTGGCGTGAAAAACGCCAAACTTAGCCGAAAAAAAGGCTTCGAGGGCCGAAAATTGAGAGCAGCCCCCGACATACTACGGGGATGGCACGAGTAGCTTCCTCGTGTCAAATAGGACCTGTGGGGACAGACAGGACGTAATTAGCACTTGTACGTTGGGAGTTAGCGTGAAAAACGCCATAAACTTAGCCGAAAAAAAGGGCTTCGAGGGCCGAAATTTGAGAGCAGCCCCCAAAGCACTACGGGGATGGCACGGGTAGCTTCCTCGTGTCAAATAGGACCTGTGGAGATAGACGGGACGTAATTAGCACGTGTACGTTGGGAGTTAGCTTGAAAAATGCCATGAACTTAGTCGAAAAAAGGGCTTCGAGGGCCGAAATTTGAGAGCAGCCCCCAAAGCACTACGGGGATGGCACGAGTAGCTTCATCGTGTCAAATAGGACCTGTGGGGATAGATGGGACGTAATTAGCACGTGTACGTTGGGAGTTAGCGTGAAAAACGCCATGAACTTAGTCGAAAAAAAGGGCTTCGAGGGCCGAAATTTGAGAACAGCCCCCAAAGCACTACGGGGATGGCACAGGTAGCTTCATCGTATCAAATAGGACCTGTGGGGACAGACAGGACGTAATTAGCACGTGTACATTGGGAGTTAGCGTGAGAAACACCATAAACTTAGTCGAAAAAAGGGCTTCGAGGGCCGAAATTTGAGAGCAACCCCCAAAGCACTACAGGGATGGCACGGGTAGCTTCCTCGTGTCAAATAGGACCTGTGGGGATAGACGGGACGTAATTAGCACATGTAGGTT
Organism: Camellia sinensis; assembly: GCF_004153795.1. Taxonomy (NCBI): domain Eukaryota; kingdom Viridiplantae; phylum Streptophyta; class Magnoliopsida; order Ericales; family Theaceae; genus Camellia; species Camellia sinensis. Next base: position 130,187 of record NW_021027713.1, read on the forward strand.
GGGAGTTGGCTTGAAAAACGCCATAAACTTAGCCGAAAAAAGGGCTTCGAGGGCCAAAACTTGAGAGCAGCCCCCGAAGCACTGCGGGGATGGTACGGGTAGCTTCCTCGTGTCAAATAGGACTTATGGGGACAGACGGGACGTAATTAGCATGTGTACGTTGGGAGTTGGCGTGAAAAATGCATAAAGCTTATACAAATATATTAAAGCTTAACAATATATATATGGTCTATAACGATCTCTATATATGTACAGTTATGAATAAAATATATGTATGTTTACACATTAGAGTAAACTTGAGTTGGGGTTGACTTGGAAATTTGTTTGCACTTTAAATACAAGTTAACGTGTACAGAAACTATATTGAAATTCCTAAATTCAAACTATATTTACATACAATTTCAATTACAATTGACATCCTTGCAATTTGTGTTTTGTAGATGGCTATAACTTTTTGTTTACAATGGAACTAATGGGTGTAATTTTTGTTGTGTAGATGGCTTTTGGCATTGACATGTGGATCTTCTAATTTTTTCTCGGAAGATACACTTATGCAAAGTTGGGAAGTTTTTTGTCGTCCTATACTTTTTGCTGTGGACTGTGGATGCATCGAACATATAATTTTTGACGGGGTACAAAGTATTTTTGGAGCTTGTATTAATTGCTCTGGTGGTATAGCATGAATGAACCGTGGAATTTGGATGCATCGTACATATAATTTATGGTGGGGTACATAATATTTTTGGAGCTTGTATTACCTTTTGTCTTGGTACATATTACCATAGTAATTTGTACCTTGTCAAATGGTCATTACAATGCATAGTATAGTAAAAATGTTGTGTATAGAGGACATAATTTTGGTAACGTATTTGGAATGTATGATGTTATTATTTGCAATTGGAATATATATAGTTCGTTCGTACATAAGTTTATATTATTATTTGTAGTTGGAATATATATAGCAGGTGTTCATTTTTGTTTTATGGTTCTAAGTGAACCATGTAGATGATACATACAGGTTGTATACGTATTACAGGTTGCGGTGGATACATACAGGTTCGGACGAAATTTAGTAAAATTAAACAAACAAAACAAAAATATAAAATGACGCTTTTGGTGACGAATCAATTTGTAGTTAAAAAGAAAAATCTTTTGGTGACTAAATTTTTAGTAGCCAAAACGAATAAAAAAATAGTTATGGCGACTAATAATTTAGTAGCCAAAAAAACTGGAAAATAGTTATGGCAACTAAATGTGTAGTGGCTAAAGCTCAAAAGACTTTTGGCGACTAAATATGTAGTAGCCAAAACAACTCCAAAACAGCAATGGCGACAACCTGTTTTAGTAGCTAAAACCCAACAAATTTTTGGCGACTAAAGATTTAGTCGCGAAAATGTAATAAAATAATCATGGCCGACTAAACATTAGTAGCTGAAGTTGCACTATTAGCGACTAATAATGTCGCCGCCGTAGATATTGTGGCCTTGTTTGGTTTGTGTTTCCCAAAAATTTTTGGAAAAAATTCTCTACAAATAAGTTTTCAAAAGTAATCAAACCAAAAAAATTTCCCAAAACTTATTTGATTTACAAGTTTTCTAAACAAATCTCTCTCTCATACACATCAAATCAATCACTTTTTCCAAAACTCTCTCTCAAAATAATTTTCCAAAACATCTTTTGAAAAAAACCAAACCAAACAACCTTTCGTACTTTTTATCTCTAAAACTCATCTCCCAAATTCAAACCAAACATACCGTATTTTTTAGCGACAAAAACCTTAGTAGCTAAATAGTTGAGTTAAAATATTTAATGAACGGTTTGGGCAACTAACGTGTTAGTCGGCAATGTCACTTATCCGCGACTACGACTGTTTTCGTCGCCAATGCCTGTTATTTTTGCCTACTAACACGTTAGTCGGTATTTTGTACTGCTTATGGTGACTAAATGGATTTTAGTCGCTAATTCCTTCGGCGACTATGTATGGCCGACAAATCCAACGACCAAATTATTTAGTCGGGAAATACTTTCGGCGACTAAAATATGTACTTTTGGTGACAAATTTTTTAGTCTCCAAAAGTGTATTTTCTTGTAGTGTTAGGGCCGATTAAAGTCTCCGGATTCGGAGCGCCCTTCGTAGATATCACGATTGGCCAAACAAAGTCTCCGGATTCGGAGACCCCTTTGGTGCATGACACCTTAGGGCCGATTAAAGTCGCCGGATTCGGAGCCCCCTTTGGTGCATGACACCTTAGGGCCAATTAAAGTCTCCGGATTCAGAGCATCCTTCGTGGATATCACGATTGGCCAAACAAAGTCTCCAGATTCAGAGCCCCCTTTGGTGCATGACACCTTAGGGCCGATTAAAGTCTCCGGATTCGGAGCCCCCTTTGGTGCATGACACCTTAGGGCCGATTAAAGTCTCCGGATTCAAAGCCCCCTTTGGTGCATGACACCTTAGGGCCGACTAAGACTACGGATTCGAAGCGCCCTTCGTGGATATCACGATTGGCCAAACAAAGTCTCCGGATTCGAAGCCTCCCTTTGGTGCATGACACCTTAGGGCCGATTAAAGTCTCCGGATTCGGAGCCCCCTTTGGTGCATGACACCTTAGGGCTGATTAAAGTCTCCGGATTCGGAGCCCCCTTTGGTGCATGACACCTTAAGGCCGACTAAGACTCCGGATTTGGAGCGCCCTTCGTGGATATCACGATTGGCCAAACAAAGTCTCCGGATTCGGAGCCTTCTTTGGTGCATGACACCTTAGGGCCGATTAAAGTCTCTGGATTCGGAGCGCCCTTCGTGGATATCACGATTGGCCAAACAAAGTCTCCGGATTCGGAGCCCTCTTTGGTGCATGATACCTTAGGTCCGATTAAAGTCTCCGGATTCGGAGCCCCCCTTTGGTGCATGACACCTTAGGGCCGATTAAAGTCTCCAGATTCGAAGCCCCCTTTGGTGCATGACACCTTAGGGCCGACTAAGACTCCGGATTCGGAGCGCCCTTTGGTGCATGACACCTTAGGGCCGATTAAAGTCTCCGAATTCGGAGCCCCCTTTGGTGTATGACACCTTAGGGCTAACTAAGACTCCGGATTCGGAGCGCCCTTCGTCGATATTACGATTGGCCAAACTAAGTCTCCGGATTCGGAGCAACCTTTGGCATGAACAAAACAAAACTCACCAACATCGCAAATAAGGTGCTCAACTAAGCATATAAAAAAAAATTCAGAATAAGACGCAAATATTCAAAATAAAGCTTTTTGTTCAATCAAGCAGTTGTTACATAAACGCAACTTGCATTTGAGCATTACAATACCCATCTCCAAACTTAAAAGCTAAAAAAGGGAGAAGACGCATTGGTAAAGCGGCAGCGCCGAATCACCTCCCGTCACCCGGAAGTCCTCCGCGGTTTGCAATGCCTTGAGCCAACTGTGCCCAAGTCCTCCACTGATACCATTGACAATGTTAAGGCAAAGATCCAGGACAATGAAGGATGAAAACCCAACGGTCGTTGCCTTTCCTTTCGGGGTGATCTGCTTCGACGACTCGAAGATTCATGCCAATGTTTGGACGCCCTACTTCCCATACGGATGGGTCCTCTGCCGCGCTCCATAGCAACACCAAGATCGGCTGAACTCCTGTCTCTCTTACTAACATCCCCACTTATCCCACCACACGAGTGATTGTTTATCTGCGCGAATTGCCCACTCCTTTTATTTTCAATACTGGCAGCGATCTCGAGGCCCCAATCCCGAGGCGATTTCACTAACTATAAACTCCATGAGAAAAACGTCGGTTGACATTCGCCATGGCGTAGTTATCCAAACGATTTTTGGAAGCACGTGCACTATCCGAAATTCTAGGCCCCGAACCGAGTTGAATTTGCCGCAGCCACCCTACCCACTGGCTTTCGGCTTCCTCAAGTCACAATAGCCTCATTCAGGGATAAATGGCTATCACGTATGGGTCGACCCTACCGATCAACGTTTATACATTCATTCAAACATATACAGTAAAACGAAACGCATACATACCAAATATGAACTGCAGCAAAATATTTATCATGGAACGTTTTTTATTCGATAAAACAGGCAATATATTACATAGTTTTCAACGCGATCTGCGTTTCAACCTTACAACAAGTACAATTAAACGGCGTCACCCTCATCCTCACTCTTCTCGACTTCAAAAGAAGAAAACGGAAAATGTTTACTGTGGTAGAATGGCGATGCCGAATCAATGCCCGACGCTCGAAGAGCTTCTGCAGCTTGAGATGCCTTGATCCAACCGTGCCTAAATCCACGATTTTCACATCGGCAAACTTCTTCGGCAAGTTTTTCCTTTGTCTTTTCGATTCCAACTTTTCGGCCGTCATGAAAGCCTTTCTCATAGGCCCTCCTTTTCGTGTTCTCCAGTGCGAACATACTCGTCGTCTTACGATCGGCAAGCACGGAACTAATGAGCCGACTGGTAACCCTTTCTTCCACGATTGGGTTTCCGTGCCCGGTGGTTTGTGCCTGGGCCGCCTTGGTCTTCCTTAACTCGCGCTCAGCCGCCTCCGCGCGAGCCTCCAAACTTCGAATACGTTCTTCTTTCTTCTCCATCTCTCGGCGGGCAGCGCACAACCACATGCCGATTTCATAGGCAGTGTAAAGCCCCTTCACCACCCCGTGAATGCCTTCGCGAAATACTTCGTAGTCCTGACGACCTACCATTGATTGCTGAACCTCAGGAGGAAAAATTTGTCGAGCAAACTCGACCGCTACATTTGGGTCCCGAACGATCGAGTCCGCCTCTGTCATGGGTCTATTCCCCACAAGTACCGCAAAGCTTAATGGCCACGGATTCGAGTCGGATCCCTTCTCAACTCGAGGTTGAGAAGATCTGCCCTGCGATTGCTTGTCCCGCCTAAGCGACCTGCTTCGACGTCGAGGAGACTGACGCCTCTCTCGATCCCTAGAACTCCTACCCCCTATACGCGAAGGGTCACCACCTCGATGCATGTCTCCACCCAGCTCAGCTAGCGTCTTCGCTTCCCCTCTACTGTTAAAGAAAAGTCTGTTCGACATTCACACAATTCCTTCAAAAGCTGGAGTCCGTTGTTTACTGTATTCATAAAAGTTGTACCCTTAATCATTTATCCTTCACAGAGGCAGCACCCTTGAGACAATTTCATTAATTGTGAAAACCTGAATCGCCCAGCGCCGACTGGATAGACCCGCCGGCGCCCGAATGATCACACACCGCCTGGGGCAAGGATGGGATAGATCAATCAATCTATTCGGCTTAGGTGGCCCAACCGGCTCACGAATCGACTTCAGAATGATCATGCACCGCCTGGGGCAAGGGCGGGATAGATTAATGAATCCATTCGGCTTAGGTTCCCCAGTGGGCTCACGAATCGACTTTGAAATGATCATGCACCACCTGGGGCAAGGGCGTGATAGATCAATCAATCTATTCGGCTTAGGTGCCCCAGCCGACTCACCAATCGACTTCGGAATGATCATGCCCCGCCTGGGGCAAGGGCGGGATAGATCAATCAATCGATTCGGCTTAGGTTCCCCAGTCGGCTCACGAATCGACTTCGGAATGATCATGCACCGCCTGGGGCAAGGGCGTGATAGATCAATCAATCTATTCGGCTTAGGTGCCCCAGCCGGCTCATGAATCGACTTCGGAATGATCATGCCCCGCCTGGGGCAAGGGCGGGATAGATCAATCAATCGATTCGGCTTAGGTTCCCCAGTCGGCTCACGAATCGACTTCAGAATGATCATGCACCGCCTGGGGCAAGAGCGTGATAGATCAATCAATCTATTCGGCTTAGGTGCCCCAGCCGGCTCACGAATCGACTTCGGAATGATCATGCACCGCCTGGGGCAAGGGCGTGATAGATTAATCAATCTATTCGGCTTAGGTTCCCCAGTCGGCTCACGAATTGACTTCGGAATGATCATACCCCGCTTGGGGCAAGGGCGTGATAGATTTATCAATACATTAGGCTTAATTGCCCCAGCCGGCCCATGAATCGATAACAAAACCAAGTTCGCCTCCTCAGGCGCCCGAATGATCATGCACCGGCTGGGGCAAGGGTAGATTAATCATGATATTCAGTCATAGAAAGGTCAACAGAGTAGTCATTCTAACTAAAGTAGTGAAAAGCAAACATTCTACACCGACATAACATCACAAACTGCGCATTAGTAGTGAAACAATAAGATAATTTTTATTAATAAATTGAGCGCAGACAGTAGCCAATTTATACATGAAAACTACTCAGAACCAACAAAAGTCCTAAGAACAAAAACATACATTAAAAGGGAAAGTATTTCATAAAATTCATCATAAAATTTGACCGACTCCCAGATCAATCCTCGGGGTCACACTCAAGTGGCTTAACGTCCACCTGCTCATACGGAATTGGCAAGGCCAATGTAACCCCAGCGGCACCAAGGGCCTTGAGCCACCCGTGTTTGAACCCCTGATTCTCAAACTTGGGGACTTCATCTACGTATTCTTTGAAGGCGGCGCCTTTTCCTGCTTCAAATGCAGCCGAAGCCTCAGATTTTGCCTTTTCCTTGGCCGCCTTCAACTCTGCTAACTCAATCTCCATCCTGTTAAGCGCCTCCTCGGCTACCCTAAGCGATTCTTTGCTCACGTTCGCCCTATCTTCAGCTTCAGAACGGTGCTGATCGGCAGCCCGAGCCCTTTCCACTTCGACTTCGGCTCGCGCAATCTCTATAGCAGCCCTCATCATCTCAAACTCGGCCCTGCTCTTTTGATCGACCACTTCCAAACGGTCAATCCTCTCTAGGGCATCGTGTAGGCGGCAGCCCAAGTCGGCGATCCTGCCGACCGTCTGCAAAACGAGTTGCGATCGTTAGATGCCATAGGCAACCAAAATCAAAACAAGTCAAAGTTCACCTACCAAAAGGGCCGACTACGCAGATAGAGCTATGGCCACCAAATCCGGCACAGCATGAAAGGACGCCTTATCAGCTGGTAGGGAGACTGACGTCGCCAGGCTCAAGGCTACTGCCGGGTCCGTAATGATGGATGCGTCAGAAGGAATCGGCGTGTCTCTAATCTGTGGTTGAACAATAAAAGGAACAACCACGTCCAATTCTTCTAAGCGAGGCCTTTTGTCGGCAAGACTATCTTCTGAACCGGCCTCTCCCTCGGCGCTATGCTTCTTGCCCCGCTCTTCCGGAATCAACCATTCTTCAATGACCGGTTGTTCAACCGCTTTCGCAGTTTCAGCCGCAACAATCTGAACCAGCTCTTCAATAACGGGTTTGAAAGACTCAATCAAGACGGGTTCAGAACGGGCGGCCTCGGCCTTTTTCCGGGCGGCAATAACGGGTTCAGAAGACTCAACCAAGGCAGGTCCAGAACGGGCGGCCTCGGCCATTTTTCGGGCGGCCATACGCTCGGCATTTTTCTTTCGAGCTATTTGCGTGAGGTTTTCCCCAGCCATACCTTCAAAAAAATCGCCGGGTAAATCTCCCAAACCTCCAAAAATATCTCCAAAAGAAAACTCAGCCCGACCCGAAGTGGACGGCGAGGTAGGCTGACTACGTCTGGCTGCCTCAAATGTCGAGTTTAGGGCCTCGTCAACCTCTTCGGCCTCCTCAACGAACTCTCTGTCTGGTTCGGCAACTACCTCTACCACCGGCTCTACGTCTTGCCCCGAGTTAGAGGCTTCGAGACCAACTTGTCTGAGACTCTTGAAGCTAGGGAAAATAAAAGCCGCAAGTTGTCGATCGCCGGATGGAAATGGAATATTGTCAGCGGCCAAAAAAGTAGTGTAAGTAGGCTTGTATCGAAGAAGTATGTGGGCCGCTCTCCCTTGCTTCTGTAAGTTCGGACGGCCGAAGTATCCGAGTGTAGTCGTAACCTGCGCAAGGACCGCGTTGTCGGTAGAAACCAAAATCTTCTTCAAATTACTGCCTGCAAAGGCAAGGGGTTAGACACAGGGGGAAAGCCGAGTAAAAGAAAAGTTCAATAAAACAGAAGGAGACACACGGCAACCTGGTTCACCCTTCTGTCTGGGAATAGGGTCTAGGCGATCCTCGCCTTCGCCAAATTCCCAGTTCCCTTGGATATTGACCATTACGTCATCCACACGCTTGCCAGAACTAGCGAGCATGGTTACCAAATGATGGTCAGTATCCTTGGCCCTAAGAAAGTACCGCCCAAGCCGACCGGAAGATTTGGCTAAAGCATAGCAGTACCGAATAGCCGAAACCCCAAGGTCGATCCTGAGGCGCCGGTTCAACTCTACGATCCCCGTTACGATCTGAAAAAAGTTCACGTTGGGCTGAGAAGGAATCAAACCCCAATAGCGGAGGACGACCCTAAGGAATGGATGTAGGGGAAAGCGGACCCCGCCCTCTGCAATGGATAGGAGAGGAAAGATGATTGAATTTTGATCCTCTCTCTCCATATCCAGATTGTTGTCCGTCACTAGAGATAGATGAACATCGTCGGGGATGGAAAAGTGTCGCCGGAATCCGGAGACACGACCCTCAGAAAGGAGGTCTTTCAAGTGTTTGGCCATTTTCACGGGGAATAAAGGGTTCACCAAAATGAAAGTGATAAACAAAAAGTAAGATTGCAAAGAAAAGAGAAGAAGACTTACGAGAAGTAAGGGAGACGAGGCTAGACGGAGAAGAGTTGCAGAGAATGCGAGTCAGAGAAGGGATATCTGCTGGCGGTCTAAGAGTCTCGAATACTCCACAAACTGTGCATTCGAAAGGACTGAAATTTCAAATCACAATAAATGTGAGACACACGATTGAGGCGGGAAAGCATAATGATGAACAAAAAGGTGTGCGCATCCTGACATCTATATTGGGATACGCGAAGCCGCCTAACCTATTTTAACCTTTCCAATTCAAGACCAAACACGCCGATTAACTTCCGTCAATAGGGAGTTTGGGGGGCAATTGTGGGGGCCGAATAATGGAAAGATCGGATAGTGTGTACCTTTGGAAGACTGATATTAATCGGCTATATCCTACGAGAGCGGGGAGCCGAATATGATATATATGCCGAATAAAATGTAAGTCCTTAGGGCCGAATAAGAGAAAGGACAATGATTAAAAAGTACACCCTGGCCCGAGGATCAAAAAGAATAGGTATAAATACAGGAACAACGGTTATAGAAAGGTATGTAAGAATCACTTCACAAAACTTAGCAAATAAGCTATCCTGAGTATCTAAACTAACTTGTCCGTCGGAGTGCTAATTTCGGCACCCCCGACCGGAGTGCTTGTATCTTTTCAGGTGACTAGCTGAGGATCGCCAGCGTCTCCCAGGATATGAAGAGTATTTCCAAACCACTTCCCCACAATACATAAATCATACAATTAACTAGAGTCTAGTGAATAATAACTAGAGTAAAAGGTTTAATGACTGATACCCATAATAAATTCGGAAATCAGTGTTCAAGTCTGAACCAGGTTCATAAGCATATTCATATTTAGAGTTCACAGATAATCATACGTGATACATCCATTAGCGCTAACAGAACAGTTGACCCATAAATATATGGGACGTACAATTGACTCATGTGTACAAGAGACTTTTATAAGGATTTATAAGCAGTTGACCTATGATCACATGGGACATACAGTTGGCTCATGATTACATGGGACGTATACAGAACAGATAACAAAAATAACATGATGCTACGGATGCCACGAATATATTTCAGAAATCTAAACCATCATTCATTCATACAGAAAATAGCGTTTCAGAAAACAGGTCATTTCATATCATTTAGAAATAATTAAAGTTAAACATAGCTTTACAAAGTTATTACTCACAGATAGCTCCAGTAGCAAAACAACCAGAACAGACGGATCATGCGGTCTATGGCACGTGACCTACACAAACACATAGTGGATACACATTGAAACACACGCTCGAAAGACACTTAACTAATTTCTTTTATATTTTTGTGTGTTTTTAATCCTTATCCTCATTATTATGTCTTAATTAAGGCTTAGAAATGCCTAAGATGCAATGAGGATATCAAAATGTACTTAGGAACACTTAGTCAAATTTTCAAAAACAGGGCAGTTTGCTCGAGTGTAACTTCCTTCGCTCGAGTGGACCCCTTAGTCTGCAAAACTTCTGAGAGCTCTCATTTTACACTCAAGCTCAACTTCCTTCGTTCGAGCCAAGACTGAAAACAACAGAGTGATCGCTCGAGCACAAATTATGTTGGTCGAACGGAGTGCTTATGTCTGCAAAAGTACGGGGAGCTTGCATTCTTTGCTCGAGCCCAACTTTCACCGCTTGAGTGAAGAGTTCGAATTCTGAAATTTTCAAATTACTCTGTAAGATCCAAAACTCAATTCCAATGTATCAAAACTCATCATTTTGGGCCAAAACTTGAGAAAACACTTGTAAACTTATAAAACATCATGAATTAAAAATCATTTCGCAAAATCAAGGCCAAAAGCATGCTAATTGTTCAAAGCCAAACTTGTAATGTACATATATATAACATGCATGTAATCTTTTCAACTTAAACCTTCCAAAGCATGATCAATGAGGTCAAATAGAATGAAATGTGATGAATTTCCAAGACTAAGTTCGAATTGTTACATGTATGAGATAATTTCTTTTGAGAACAACTTCAAAACTTCATGAAATGCGCATGCATGCATGAAATACTCTTCTTTCCTACTTCCTTAGTTCATTTCATCTCTTTAACCTCTAAATTCTCTTGAATCCATGCATTAGTTGACTCAATTACATAACTAAAGGCTTGAATTCTTACCTTAGGTGTTCAATTGTGTTCTAGATGCTTAGTTGGTTGAGCTCTCAAGTCAAATGCTCCAATTCTCTACAATTTTCAAGCTTAAACTCAAGTTTCCTAAGCCTCTCTCTCACGTTTTCCTCACCCAAGAATGAAGATAAAGTGTGTGTATGGCATATTCTAGGCTCAATTAGCCTTATATAGGCTTGTTAGTGAAGTTTCATTAAGCCTTGATTAAGCTAATCAATTGCACATATTTTATTCTAATTATTTGGTTCCGAATTGAATTTTAATTACAGTTACCATAAAATTTTAAAAATTCTAAATAACACATATACGTAGTCAATTTCATGTTCAGATGCCGATAAAACTTTCAATTCATAGATCCAAACAGAATTATCGATAGCTATTCCTACAACAGACAGATATAAACACAAATAACACAATACACATGCGATTAATTCAGAATTTTCTCTTAATTACTTATTATTCTTAATCATGATTTATTGACTAATCATAGTTTGGGGTTGTTACATATATATACTAGTAGTTAACCCGTGCAATACACGAGCTAAACATATTTGCTTAAAAATATTTTTTTTTATAAAATTTAGTTAAATTATTTATATTCTTGAATATATAAAATATTTAAAAAAATTGTTAAATTGGAGAAAAAAGAAGCAATAATTTAAATTTTAAATAATAATTCTAATTATTTATTTTAATAATTTTAGTTGTATCGTTCCATAAAAGCATTACTTAAATCAACACATATAATAATTTTAAATAAATTATTTGTGCATATTTTAATAATTTTAGCTTTATCGTATTATAAAAAATATAAATTAAATAAATATATAATACTTTTAAATTATATTAAATTATAACACAAAGAAAGAAACATTCATTTGATAATTTTAACCTTTCATGCTACAAAAATTGTAACTAAAATAAAAATATATAGTAAGTTTATATGATATTAAATTATAACTTGATATTAGCAATAATTGCTATAAAATTAAAAGTGATTTTAATTATTTTAAAAACTTAATATAATTAATATTATAAATAAGATAGACATAAAAATAAGAAATAATTTTAATATTTTATTTTTAAAAAATGGTGAAAAAAGTATAATAAAATTAATTGGTAAAATACTTTTAGTATGTATAATTCTATTAAGTTTTGTTTATAGATTAAGTAAAAGTCTTTTAAAATATTAAATTTAAAAAGAATTTTAGTAAAATGATATATTGATGTGACATTTTAATATAAAAAAGAAAAAAGAAAAAAAGAAAGATGTGTCACATAGGAGAGAGAAAAATTGAGAGTAAAACACTACTTTTAATAATATATATAATTAGTAGGTAACCCGTGCAATATACGGGAATTTATTTTTAAAATAAAAAATTAATTTTGAGTTTTAATACTTTATGTGTAGAAAATTTTAATAACTGAAAGCTAAATACAAATAGATTTACTAATGTTTGATAAAAATTATAATCACTGTGTGTGATCCTGCGTAAAATAGGCTCTTAAAAACAATTTCTTTCAAAAATTATATATATTTTTAAAAGGTGCACGCTTATGTTTTTTATTATATCTAAAGTGCTACGTCGGGTTTTCTTTATACTTCAAATGATGTTTAAATATTTTAAGGTGGGTTGACTCAAAGATAAGATTTATACTTATATTAGTAAAATTGTTAGAATTATTCACATTAATGCATATAAAAATTATAAATTCAAATCATAAACAGTGTCCTCAAATCAGACACAAAATCTCTATAACCTTAATAATTTCAGTTCTCAAAGGGGTTTTGATTAATTATGTAACACATCATAATAATCGCAAAATTTTTATTCCAACCAAATTATTTTTACATATCTTTTCTGACTGAGTTCATGAAGATGCATTATCAATAATACTATAAATTCAAAATTTTTATTTAAAAATTATTCAAAAAACATCAATAGATACCTTAAATATATACAATCATTTTCGATTAATCATTATTATTTAATAATACTCCACACTATTTACCATTTCATATTTGTCAATTGTCAATTTATCTTCTAAAAACTTAACAAAAAAATATTGAGTTCCATTATTTTAATCAATCAATATCAAATTGAACGCTATACGTGTATGTAAATCACTTCTAAAAATATGATGTCTGACATAAAATCACAATAGAGTATATTTAATTAATATAACGATATTTTATACTATAATATGCATTACTAAAAGAATAATATTAATTTTAATTATAATTATTTATTTTAATAATCTTATCCTTATTGTTATATAAAAGTGTTACTTGAATACTTATATATAATAAATTTAATTAAATTATTTGTTAATTTATCTTCTAAAAACTTAACAAAAAAAGTATTGAGTTTCACAGTTTAATCAATCAATATCAAATTGGACGCTATACATGTATATAAATCAGTTCTAAAAATATGATGACTGACATAAAATCACAATGGAATTAACTTTAATTAATTTAATGATATTTTATATTATAATATGTGTTTATTTTGATAATATTAATGATTTTATATGGTATATATTAAATTATAAGATAGTAAAATAAACACTCATTTTGATATTAAAAATAGTAATTAAATTAGAAAGAGAATTATTAATATAGAACTAAAAGTGATTCTAATTAGGGTGAAACACCAATAAATCTCAAAATGTGATCTTATGAACTGTTTAGTCCTCTATTTTTTCTTATGAATCCAAAGGTCCTATTAAAGTGACATATTGTATATAGGTATGTAAATTTTAAATTAAATATAAATGTTTTGTAATAAATAATTTCATGTTAAATAAAGAATTAAATATAAATTAATATTAAGATATCAGTAAGATAGATAAAAAATAAAAAAAAACATGAAAGAAATTTGATCCATTGAATGTACATAATTAAGCACATTATATCTTATTTATTTATTTGTGTATCGAGATAATTTTTTTTTAAAATATCATAATAATTAAATTAAAATATCAACTATATAAAAGAAATATATCAACGACAAAACTAAATACACAATAAAAATATATGATAAATAAGTGTTTATCAAATAGAGTCCATATAAAATTAGTTATTATAATTAAAATTGAGTTTGTGTAGAACTCTATGGCCCCGTTTGTTTTGGGAGATAGAGGTGAGAATGGGATTGAGATGGAGGTGGAGATAAGACCCACTATATGTTGTGTTTGTTTTGGGAGATGAAAATGGGATTCATAATCTCATGGGATTAGGAAGGCCTTGGTATTTGGATTGATGGAGGAGGTGGAGGTGATATTAGGTATCTATGGTGCGGATGTCAGTCCTTGTTAATGGGTCTCTAGCGGGTTTCTTTCCTACTTATAGAGGGTTACAACAAGGGAATCCATTAATGTTTTTGTATTTTTTGTTAAGTAAAAATCATAATTTTATTTGTTTTAATATTTTATATTTCTTTTATGGGGTAATAATTTAACAATCCTCACACTAACAACTATCATCAAAACAAATACAATTTTACTTAATCCCCTCACTATCAATTCTCTCACTAACAATCTCATCACTATTAATTCTCTCATTATCAATTCCCTCAATTCTACTTCTGAAAACAAACATGGCCTATATGTAAATGGAAAAAATATGTTGACGTGGCTCTCTTAGAAAAAAAAAAAAAAAAAAAAAGCTCCCCTTGTTAGAATTTTTTATTTAACAGAATTAACTAAAAAAAATAAAATTCATAATTGCTCTCCTATACAATAATAAAATTACCTAAATTATTAATTGAAATATATTTATAACATTATTAAAAACTGTTAATTGATTTGATAATTTATTAATAAAAAAGACGATTTGTTATGAAATTAGAAATCTCAAAAGATGAAATGTAATTTCTAAAATCACAAGAAATAATTTATATTTTAGTCAAATCTCAAGAGATATACTTATAATTTACCCTTCATTTTATTATTAGTTTTGATGATGAGCGGCCCCGCTCTCTCACAAGTTGTGTTTAACCCAACGAAAAATATATATATTTAAAAAATTGTATATTGTATATAATTTTTATTCATAGAAAAAAATTAATACAATTAACATCATTAAAAAAGAAAATTGAAAGTATTCATTTGTTTTATGTTAGAAGTTTGCTATGTTGAATAATTGTGTTATGAATTGTTTTTATTTTTATTTTTTCTAAAAATAATCCTTTGTATTGAATTTTTTTAAAATCTTTAGAACAATTTAGCACAAAATCAAAAGGATGAATGTTTTCAAAATTTTCATGTGTTGTTTATTAAAAAAAGAAGAAGAAATGACATCAATTTTTTATTTGAATGACACCATTAACAAAATTCTCCAGAGTTATCACACGTAGTAGTTATGGGACACTGGATAAAACTTCTCGTGTGTTGAAAAATTTATCTAGGTTTTTTCTTAGTTGAATTGTATAGTCCCTTTTGGATTGTGTATACTATTTTGTTTATTTATTTACTAGAAATAAGATGTTAACCAATCACTAAGTTAGATTACTATTACAAAGCCAACATTAGTCTATCCACTTGAACAAATATCTTATCATATCGAAGGATAGCTATAAGATCATTGGACTAACAATTAGGTCAAGTTGTGTACTTATGGGTACGAATAT
The DNA here is from genome assembly GCF_004153795.1 of Camellia sinensis. Taxonomy (NCBI): domain Eukaryota; kingdom Viridiplantae; phylum Streptophyta; class Magnoliopsida; order Ericales; family Theaceae; genus Camellia; species Camellia sinensis. The sequence goes on from NW_021027713.1 coordinate 145,626, forward strand.
GGAATTATGGGATCGAAGAGGATTTTGAGACTCAAATCCAAGTGCTACGGACCACTCGAGGGAAGAGAGCGTTTTAAGGAGAGGGTAGTTGGACCCCAGGGATCGACCCCAAGTTAGGAGCTAGGTCAAGTAGTGCTTTAACCGCTGCACCTTCATGGGCCATGGTTGGGCCTCAATTTTTGGGCTTGAATTAACTCCTCCTGCTCAATATGGTTCTGTACATTGGCCCATTATTTCATAGAACACCTCTCAACATTGGGCCTATCCTCTCAAAGGAATCGTTGTCATGTCACGTAGCAAAACTACCAAATATGCTCTGCATAAAAACATATATTTAACTGAACTTGATTTCACCAACCAAGTAAGAAAATTAACCCAACAATGATAAAATATTAATTAACATAAATATCATAAGATTAAAAATTTTGATGTCATGATCTAAAAAATATTTTATATTTAGGTATGCCACATTTTGCATTCACCCTGTGGTTTGTCTTTCATTTGAAATCTTTCTGCATCTAGGGCTCTGATGATTGGAATCATAGGAGGTGAAGATATAGAAAGAAAAAAAAAAAAAAGGGGGACAAGTACATTTTAGTGTAGGTTTTTAAAAATAATTTCAAATAAAAAAATAAAAATTAATAATTAAAGTCTTAAACATTTTCATAAAAAATAATTATTTTGTAAAAACAATAGCAAATTGTAATTTTTCCCAACAAAAAAATCGTTGAGATGTTTAGATTCAGTTATAAACCCTTTGACACTCATTGAACGCATCATTGTGCTGAAAAAAGATCTTTGCTCCTTTGCGACTGAGTTGACATTTTAGATTAGATTGTGAGCGATTGTAAACTAGAGAGGGAGAGTGTTTCTTGTAAAACTCAATCAAGTGGCAATGTTATACTAACTTTAAAATGAGTCTAAATTACATGATTTGTCACGACCCAAACCCGTCCATAAGGGTTTAGCATTATAACCGACCAGTAATTCGTGATTACCATAGGCCTGCTTAACAGTAATAATAATTATACAATAAGAGGGGCCGGCGGAAGCTTGTAAATATTAAAATATAATGTTTAAAGAGCTGTGAAAACTTAAATGAACAAACAACTTATAGATGTATACCAATATTCACACAAGTCCAAAACACAACTAAGTATAAAATAAAAGACATGCTAGGAAATTAAATCCCAAAGCCAAAACAAATTATACAGCATTCACTTGACTTCAAATAACATTCAAAATGGGTGGAATTAGATCACCCAAAATGTCTTGACATTAACGGTTTGGAACCTCGTAATGAGACACATTAGGTTGGCTTGACAAAACAGATTCAGGTCGACGCCGCTAACTTTGCTCCGGTGCTTAACTACCTACATATATATATAATAAACTGTGAGTTAAAGCCTAGTGAATAACAAATGTGTAAAGGGTTAGGAAGGAGTGTCCTTTTCAGTATTTAAAACAGTCAATTACATCAGTAGATTATTTATTCGATCAATATCTCATATTTCATATCATTTATGTCATATAGTAATCATAGCAGTCATACGTTGTATCCAATAGCAGAACAGTACAATAGGTCTTAGAAGACCGAACAGTTAATTGATGGCCATCAAACAGTAAACAGTAGTTCCAAAACTTGGAACTGACAGAGATCTCAGTAACAGTAGCAGTAACAGTAACAGTAGCAGTAACAATCAGTTGTTATGGATGCCACGAGTACAGTTCATAAAATAGAACAACATTCATTCAGTAAACAATATCATTTCAGAAAGCAGTACAGTTAATCATTCAGAAAATAAGTATAATTGAACATAGCTTTACAATATTGTTACTCACAGTGGGCTCCCTGAAACACGTGCTAAAATGCACTAAGGATGCGGCGTCCAACCTAAACAAACAAATTCAAGTACAACAACTCAATTACATTCATATCGTTAGCCAATTTTATCCAATTCGGTTGATACTTATTTAATAGCCAATCGTCTTTACTCGTTCGGTTCTAAATTTTCATTCGTTCATTCTAATGCATTCATGAGATGTAAATGCACATGAAAACACTTTAAAACTATGCAAACGGAGGCACAGAAGGTGGAAAAATGGAGCGAAAAACAACACCGGGTTTGCCCAAAGGGCCGCACGTGCGGGGGTATTTACCGTACGCCTCCCGTACCTGCATTTATTTCAGTATGTTCACTCACCACTGCCTTGTTTTTCGCACGTGCGGGACCCCAAGCCACACATGCGGTACTAGGTGAAAAAACTGTCCAAAATTTTGTTCAAATTTGTGGCTCACATTTGTACCATTACAACTTCATTTCCATACATTTTAAGTCCCAAAAATTCTTCAAAAACACTTGAATTCACAAGTTCTAGCTTCAAACATAAATGCATGAGTTTAAAACAACCCCAAATTGTCATGAAGAAATCAAACCATCACTTTGTTATGTAAATGTCTAGAACATGCAAGTGCAAGCTCTAAAATTCAAACTTCCATGGAATTCTTCCTTAATTGAAGAACCATGCAAGAATTCAAATGGATAAAACCAAATTTCCATGAAATTATGTCATGCATGTAGCTATATGAAGTGAATTTGGACAATTCTTCCATACCAAGACGTGCATGTATTATCTATCAATTACATTCACACATCCTTCACTTAAACCCCAAATTCATCTTGTTTAATTTGAATTCCATAAGTATAAATATGATTCTTCAAATTGGTAAGATACAAGAGAAAAACTCTTACCTAGAGTTAACGAATTGAGTTGAATTCCTACTTCTCCTTCACTTTTCTTCTTCCTCTTGGTATTCTAGATGAACTCTCATTCTCTCTCTTGAATCTCTCTCTCTCTCTCTCTACGTGTATACTAGGAGAGCTCCAAAAAGACGCACTATATTACACTTATCATCATCCTATTCAAGTGTTGAAGAGGATACTTCTAATGTTATTTAGTTCCCTAAATAGTTTTTCTAAGGCTTACATTAATTCCTAATTAAGCTAATTAAACGCTAATAGTTTTACTTAAATTAAATTAAACCTCATCATAAAAGGATCTCAATTAAACTAACTTAAATAAATTAAGGTGAATTAGGCTCTAATTCCTATCCAATTTCTTAATTCTAACTTGTTAAAATTAACGAATCAGACAAGTTTAATTTTCACTCTAACCTATATGTCTACAATAACACAATAACAAGACAATACAAATCAATACAATATATACAATACATGGCACATAAGTCACAATTAACACATAATCTCATGATCAACACTAATCACATAATTAACTTCATTAATTTACTTAATTAAGGGAGAGACTGTCACATTCTCTCCCCCTTAGGACGTTTGGTCCTCCAAACTCAATTACCTTCCTCCGGGAAGAATATAGGATCAAGTGGAAAAAGGTCCGGATATCTTCTCTTCATATCATCCTCTCTTTCACAAGTTGCATAGATACCACCATGATTTTGCCAATCCACTTTTATTAACGGAATTTCTTTATTTCTCAACTTCTTGATTCGCCGGTTTACAAATTGAATGGGCCGTTCTTCATAAGTATAGTCATCACTCAAAACCACATGAGAAGGCTCAATAACATGGAAAGGATCCCGGACATAATCCCACAACATCGAAACACGAAAGACATTATGCATATGTTCTATTTCGGGAGGAAGTGCTACCTGATATGCCACTAGATTAATCCTTTCAATGATTTCATACAGCCCAACATACCTCGGTGCTAACTTGCCCTTGGTTCTAAAGCGAGTCTACCCTTTCATTGGTGCCACTTTAATAAAAACATGGTTGCCCACTTCATATTCCCTGTCTCACCTTCGGACATCCGCGTAACTTTAATGTCGACTTTGCGTAGTTTTCAATCTTTGTTGAATTAATTTTACCTTTTCTGTTGTTTCATGTACAATCTCAAGCCCAAGTAAAGGCCCATCTCCAATTTCTGCCCAACAAATAAGAGACTGACATTTTCTACCATATAAAGCCTCGAAAGGCACCATACCAATGCTCGAATGAAAACTGTTATTATAGGCGAATTCGGCTAAAGGCAAGTGAGTTTCCCAATTCCCTTGAAAATCAAGCAGACACATACGCAACATGTCCTCCAAAGTTCGGATTGTGCTTTCTGACTGGCCATCGGTCTGTGGGTGGTATGCACTGCTCAATCTCAATTTAGTACCTAATGCCTTTTACAAGCTTTGCCAAAATCTTAATGTGAATTTCGAGTCCTTATCTGAAACAATTGACACAGGCACTCCATACAATCTAACAATCTCATTAATATAAATTGTAGCCAACTTATCCACATTATAAATTGTTTTAACATGTAAGAAGTGAGCAGATTCAGTCAAATGGTCAACAATAACCCAAATTGAATACATACCTCTATTGGAGCGAGGTAGTCCAACAATGAAATCCATAGTGATGTGCTCCCATTTCCACTCCAGTATTGGTAGTGATTGGAGCAATCCGGGGGGTCGTTGATGCTCAGCTTTGACTTGTTGGCAATATAAACACTTAGACACAAATTCAACAATTTCTTTTTTCATTCCTGGCCACCAGAAATTGAGCTTCAAATCTTGGTACATTTTTGTATTCTCCGAATGGATAGTAAGTTTTGAATTGTGGGCTTCGTACAAAACTTGCTTGTTTAACTCGACATCATTTGGTACACATAATCTACCTTGAAATTTCAACACACCATTTTCAAAAACGAAATCCGACCTCGGTTTGGATTCCCATTCATCAATAATCTTCTTCAAAAATTCATCTTGTTGCTGTTTTTCTTTAATTTCTTCAAGAATCACCGGTTGAGCAGAAATAGGAGCCAATGTCCCGCCTTGCTCTCGCAAAATAATTTCAACTTCAAACTTCTCAAGGTCTTGTAGCAATTCTCTTTGCCAGGTAAGTAAGCAAGCCAAATTCCCAATTGATTTTCGACTAAGTGCATCAACAACGGTGTTAGCTTTCTCTGGATGGTACAAGATTTGCAAGTCGCAATCTTTTATCAATTCTAGCCATCTCCGATGTCTTATGCTCAACTCTTTCTGTGTCTTATGCTCAACTCTTTCTGTGTCTTATGCTCAACTCTTTCTGGGTAAAGAAATACTTTAAGCTCTTGTGGTCTGTGTAAACCTCACATGTTGGCCCATACAAGTAGTGGCGCCAAGTCTTCAATGTAAATACTACTGCGACAGCTCCAAATCGTAAGTCGGATAATTCTTTTCATGTGGCCTCAGTTGTCGGGAAGCATATGTTATTACTCTGCCATTCTGCATCAATACACACCCCAAACCCTTATAAGAAGCATCACTAAAAATAGTAAATCCATCTGTACCTGAGGGTAAGGTGTGAATCAGTGCAGTCACAAGTCGAATCTTCAATTCTTGAAAGGAGGATTCTCTCTGATCGGTCCAATCAAACGACACCCCTTTCTGAGTTAACTGAGTCAAAGGCAAAACAATTTTAGAGAAGTCTTTCATGAATCTTCGGTAGTATCCAGCCAAACCCAAGAAACTTCAGACTTCGATAACATTAGTTGGTCTAGGCTAATTCACAACTGCTTTTATTTTCTGTGGGTCGACAGATATGCCGTCTTTGCTAATCACATGTCCCCAAAACATAACACTATCAAGCCAGAACTCACACTTTGTCAGTTTTGCATATAACTTCTTCTCTCTCAAGGTTTGAAAAGAGATTCTTAAGCGGTGCTCGTGTTTCTCTTTACTTTTGGAATAAATCAAAATGTCATCTATAAAAACAACTACAAATTCATCGAGGAATGGCTTGAAGATTTTGTTCATAAGGTCCATAAATGCAGTAGGTGCATTAGTAACTCCGAAAGGCATAACAAGAAATTCATAATGTCTGTACCTTGTTTGGAAGACAGTCTTTTCTATGCCTTCGGCTTTGACTTTTAATTGGTGGTATCCCGATCTAAGATCAATTTTAGAAAAGACTTGAGCACCTTGCAATTGGTCAAATAAATCATCAATGTGAGGCAACGAATACTTGTTCTTCACTGTGACCTTGTTCAACTCACGATAGTCTATGCAAAATCTCAATGAACCATTCTTCTTTTTCACAAATAAAACTGGAGCGCCCCATGGTGATGTACTAAGCCTGATAAACTTTTTATCCAACAACTCCTGCAACTAGATTTTCAATTCTTTCAATTCAGTAGGTGCCATTCGATACGGAGCTTTGGAAATTGGTTATGTACCTGATATCACCTCAATAGTGAACTCAATCTCCCTGTCAATCAAATCCCCTAGTGAATCATCTGGAAAAACATCTAGGAATTCTCTGACTATAGGAATACTATCCACATTAGCTTTAGTATCAGCAGGTACAATCAATACACAACACAAATACCCTTTACACCTCTTTTTAATTAATTTGCATGTTTTCATATATGAAATCAAGTATGGGAGAGGTACGACACTGTCACGACCCAAACATGCCCCCATAGGTTTAGCGTCGTAACCGACCAGTAATCCTTGGATTATGTGGGCTCGCCTTTTTCTGTGCCCCGCCTTTCGGAAAGGGTTTGAAAAGAAGGCCTCATAGTTCAGACTCCCGTGGTTCTGAATCTAGTCTCACAAGTGCAATGTGAAATTGATAAACACCAAAGAGTCCAAATCCGGCAAATCATTTTGGAAAACTAAATTTTGAATCAAAATGCCAAAATTTGACTGTTTTACTAGATACGAAGTCGCTACCTAAATATTTTATTTTTGAAAAATTTAGGAAATCCTGACTCGTGCTAAAGGCCACGTGTCCATCATCACCAAAGTTGCCTCGACTCGGGAACTTAGGTACGAGAGGGGAAGGTCTTGAAATGAGTACCCCCGCTCGTCCGATCAAAGATCGGCCTCTACTAATCATGATATGATGTTTTATAAACATTATGTGTTCTTATTCTGGTTATTAAACTAGCTTTACTATGTGACGCACACAAGCAAGTATAGACTAGTTTGCTCAATTTAGAACAATTCAACTCATGTTTGTTCTCGAAAATGGTTTGAAGTTGCCACCTTAAGTGGGCTTTAAAATGTGGTTTTGCCACCAAACATAGTTGGCTTAAAACATGATTTTCCACAACAAAGTGGGCTTAAAACATACATTCGTTAAATCGTTCCAATTCAAACAACAAACTTCATCCATAGGCATTCATGCAGTTTAGCATTTAAGCACATAGCCTCATGGCAAGCATGCAAAACATGGCAACATGGCAATCACACTCATGCAAGTATGCTAAAGCATAAAGACTCACCGAGTACTCCAAGCCAAAACAAAAACTAGTTAGAAAGATGTATGATCCTAATTATACAAGATGTCTAATGCAACACATGCAATATGCAATTAATAGGCTTAACTACTAATATGGCATATGGATCGATTTGAACAACATGCTATTAAACACGTATTCAAAGAAGATATTGAAATTGTGATGCAGCTTGAATGATGCGTCAAGCCTCGGTGCATGCAAGACAAGTGAATGGATGCAAACATGTAAGCATAAGGTATGCTAATTGAAATATGATCCTTAATCTAACCATCGAAAGTGATTAAATAAAAGGGAGAAAGACGTAGGGTTGGAAGACATACACATACGCACCCACACTTATTACAACATTATGCCCTCATGAAGAGGGTCTGAATGAATAAGCTAAGCTACACTAAGCTAGGCTAATTAAGCTAACTATTACAACATGATATTTAACTAACTATTCTAAGCTAATTAAATATTACAAATCGAAGTAATTAGCTAAATACTAAGCTAATTAAGTACGAAGCAATTAAACTAATTAATTAGCTACCACTAATTAACTAAACAAAGCAATTAAATGGCCTCGGGAAGCGAGGGATGCATACATGCTCGGTTCCTCCACTTGAAAAAAGCCACTGTCTTGCCACTGAATGCCTCTGTTTGCGCAATTGAACACTGAAAATTGTGCCAACTTTTAGAATGCCTCTGCTTCAACTTACCAACACATGGTGCAACTTTCATTGGTGGCCGACAGGGGTCATGTCAGCTACCAATGGTGGCCAGTTGGCTACCACTGGTGGCCGGTCGACCACTGATGACATGAACTCCTCTTTTTGCTGCAACAAAGAGCAGACAAAGCAAAACAGGGTATTTTCACAGGTTTGTGTGTACTGTTACACCCCTTATCAACAAACAAGCTCAAAGGAGTGTAACTATTGGCTCTCAAACCACCAATCAAGCAATTTCCATGCATGATGGCCAAAGAACCAAGTTTGTACAAGCTTAATGAGTGCAAAACAAGACTCAAAAGACCAACACCCTATCATACATGATCAAGGGTGATAGTGACCAAGGAAAGTGGCACATTTCATCATTTTCAAGTGTGAAATGTTCCATTTTCTCGTGTTTGAATTAATGTCAGATTCGAACACATGCAATGCAACACAAAAGATGCTTATCTTGCCTCTTTTACTTGTTCATTTTTGTTTACTCATTTTACATTACCGATTAATTCTTTTATCGATTAAGTCCAAAAGTGAGTGTCTTCTAAAGCGAAAAAAGTGTCAACCTGAATGCAAAACAAGACTCAAAAGACCAACACCCTATCATACATGATCAAGGGTGATAGTGACCAAGGAAAATGGCACATTTCATCACTTTCAAGTATGAAATGTTCCATTTTCTCGTGTTTGAATTAATGTCAGATTCGAACACATGCAATGCAACACAAAAGATGCTTATCTTGCCTCTTTTACTTGTTCATTTTTGTTTACTCATTTTACATTACCGATTAATTCTTTTATCGATTAAGTCCAAAAGTGAGTGTCTTCTAAAGCGAAAAAAGTGTCAACCAAGGGGTAGTTCAAGGCATGAGGGAAGCTTCATGCCATTGGTAATGAACTCTGAAAGGAGGATTAAACCATTAAGCATGAGCCTCAACCTCAAGCTTAAACAATCCTAAGGTTGAAACAACCCTCAAAACAAATGAAAAAGTGAAGCAAAGAGAGAGGTTACAGAGATGTTAAGTGCTAGAATTAGGCATGAAAAAGCATTAAAACATGCAACCAAGACACACAAATGATGCTCAAAGCCTAGAAACACTAAGCTAGTGAAGGAAATTGCACAATAACTATACAAAACAAAGCTCAAATGACCCAAATAGCCCAAAACAAAGCTAAAGCAGGTCAAAACAGAGGCAAAAGCATGCTGGACTAAAGCTAAGTTAGGTTAGAAAAACATGCTAACATGTGAGGCTAACTAGGCATGCAAGCAAGACACAAGGAGAGGAGGCTAACCCCTCCAATTTTGGACTTCAAAAGAAGGTTCATGCCACTAAAAAAATCCTAAGATTCAGTGGTTAAAAGGCACAAAAAAGTTGTTTTCAAAGTGATGAAAAGATGGCACAAAAGCGTATCAAGCTAAAAAGTAAAAGGGATGAACAACCCCCTAACTTAAAAGAGCTCAAACCACTATTTTTAGGCCTCAAAAATAGAACTTTTTACATGTCAAAACCAGCCCCAAAATAGTTTTAAAAAGATGGCTAAGCAAATATTGAAAGCAAGCTTAAACAAGGTAAGTTCTATACCTTTGAAGCACAGCACAAAATAACCACAAATTCAAGCTCAAACCTCCTTCAAGAGCTCAAGCAAGGTCCCAAGTTATCTCAACCCAAAGGTGAGAGTGTTTGGTTAAGGGTTGATGTGCAAAAGCTAAGAGAAAACAAGCTATAAGGCACAAAATATCAAGAGAGAGAGAGAGAGAGAGATTTTTTTTCTAAAATGTCTAACCCTCCAAAATGGGGGAGGACACCCCCCATATATAGAAAATCAAGGTTTGAGCTTGAATACATCCTACCATACACGTGTATGAAGATGCATCTCAGTGAGCAATAACTGACACAGCTAGCAAACAAATATCCAGAAATATCTGGAAAAGGAGACTGGTGGCTGACCGGCCACATCCATGGCCGACAGGCATATACCATCGCCAACAGCCTTGGGGGTGGCCGAAAGGTCACCAATAGGTCCAGATACCAAGTTTTGGTCCAAAACAAGGCAGAGAAAGAACAAAGTTCAAAGGCTCAAAGACTGCCGAGGACTTCGGGCGCTCAAAAGGAACACAAAACAAGCACAATCATCGAGTGCACAAACGATGACGTCTAAGTCTTGAGAACGGTCAAAAATGGGGTGTCTACAGATTACCAAAGGCCTCTTAACAGAATAACATATAACTAGGGGCTGCGGAAGCAAATATACAAAGTATTCACAGTCCATAGAGCTATGCTGACATATATGAGATAGAAATTTAAAACCTTATAAAATATATACATGTAATGTCACATCCATAAACGTCTGGCAATGCCGTGCAAGCATTATAAGAGGGACTTAACCCAGAATACAGAAAAGTAAAACAAGACAAAACACAAGTGTTCTTAGTGTGATACATAAAATAACCCTTGGCATGGTCCACAAAACTTGACTTTATGCACGGGAACCTCCCCGGGAGGCACGATGGATGGCTTGACAAGAACTTAGGCCCTCAATTCTGGGCCTGATCATGCGCTTGGTCACCTACATACATAAATAATTACAGTGAGCTGGTGCCTAGTGAATAATAACAAAATAAAGGTTTTAATGAATGATGACCGTAACAGACTTAGATTTCAAATCTCTTATCAAAACAGAAACATAGTCATGATCGTATTCATATCAGAAACAGAGTCATATTCATATTCAAATCATGGGTGGTACTTCATTTAGCGTAACATATCATGTTGGTCAAGCATATCAAGTTCCATAATGGAACCTCTGGTACCAGGTAACATATCTCGTACATGGGCCGCGGTATTATTCCGGGCAAGGGCCTGGCCACGGTATTATTCTCCTAGGCAAAGGCCTCTGCTAAGGATACAACAAAGACATTTCAAAGAATTGGATCATCATTCATGTAACCACAAAATAACCTTTGTATCATTCAGAAATAGTTCATATCATATGATAATGTTCAGAAAGTATTTCATATCAAACATAACTTTACTAAGTTATTACTCACAGATAACAGATGGCTTCAATTAAATGGACAGAGTAGACACTTCAGATATCTTATGGCACATGGCCTACACAGATATAAAGCGAATACATATCGAATTACACACTCGGAATCATTAACTTAGTTCTTTCTTGTCTTGGTGTGTTTCTACTTCTTTATCCTCATTATAGTGTCTTAATCTTGGCCAAAAAATGCCTAGGATGCAATGAGGATGTAAAAATGCATTTGAAAACACTTGGTCAAAAATACTAGAAACGGGGGTCCCGCTTGAGCGCAACTTACTTCGCTTGAGCGGACATGAAAAATGTGAGGGGACGCTTGAGTGCAACTTCCCTCGCTTGAGCGCTCTGTAAACTTTGCAAAAGTACTGGTTAAGTGAAATCTCCGCTCGATGGCCGTTTGACTCTCGCTCGTGCGTGAAACTCGTGCCCTCACTCAAGCGCAACTCTTGCATCTCGAGGGATCTTGTGAAACCCCGTATTTTTGAGGTATTAATATTTTAGTGAGAGGTATTGGTGGTTGTTTGGTGGTGAGATATTTAAATGAGAATCTAACTTATTTTCTCCATTTATTTTATCTCTTTTTCTCTCCACCTCATTATTATTCATCTCCTTTGTTTTCTAATATTTTTTTTTTCATTGTTCTTGGGCACCAAGTAAATTTCCTTTCTTTGACTCCAAGTTAGTACCATTGTGTATATATATATATACTTGTACCTCTTATTCATCAAATCTTTTTGTACACAATATCTATGGAATTTGTACACAAAATAAATAAGAAAATCCCCCAAATCTTGAGCACATAGCCAGCCATCATACCTCCTAGGCCATAATCATTGTACTTTAGTACAAACAAATCCTTTAAAATCTTGGAGCAATGATGACCTTGGTACCAATTCTATATATATACATTGGGAATATGTCCATAGTACTCTTATATTGAATAAAATATTCTCCATTTCCCTTCCCCATAGCCGGCCAACCTAGGAGAGTATGAGGGACCAATTTTCAAGACTTGTAATTATGACATTCTAGAAGCAAAGTACCAAGTGCACCCCTTTCTTGCCCACCAAGTAAACTTTATTTTATTATTTTTCCTTTTCTGTTGTCCCAAGCATCCTTGCCTATAAATTGAGCTCACTTCTCAACCATTTCTATCATTCTTCTTCTTGGTCCATCCATATCTCTATCTCTCTCATTTTGCTCTCTCTTAAATTATAGAAATTTTGAGTTTAGATTAAGAGTGTATAGAGTGAGTGTAAGCATTTTCGTAAAGGAAGAGAGTTGTAGAATCTTACATACCTTATGCCACTTTGGAGATTCATGGAGAAAGATCGAGATTCGAGTGTTGGAGACGGAGGAGATTGATTTGAGGTAATTCGGTGGTATACAATATGCTTCCCTAAATTCTCTTCGCAAAGAGTTTATTTTTAATTCCCATAAATTTGTACTCCTCTTGATTATTCTGATCGTTTGATAAATTCTGTGGAATTATTCGTTGTTGATTCATTTGATTACTTTAGTCATTTGATGAACCCTGTGTAGTTATTCTGTGTTGGAAATATTGATTTGTCTGGCTAAATGACGTGGAAATGCTCCGTACATGGATCGAGTGGACTTTGCCAATATGCTCTGTACCAATAGCCCGGATAAGCAGTTGTGCTTGGGTGAGGGGGGTGAGGCCAGTCACTGGTCATGTACCAAGTAGGACCGGGTATTTGGTTCTGGATAAATTATCATATGCCAAGTTAACTTGTTTGTGCAATTTGGTAAATTGCTTGATTATCGAATCTAATCGGTTGTGTAATTGTTGGATCTCTGTTGATTTATTTTCTGTCCGAGCCTTGTTATTCTTGTTGTATTGCATACTTCCCGAATTAATTTATTTTTCAGGCGTGAAGCAAATTTAGTGGCGATTGGGGTTGAAGCATCTAAAGTTTTTTTTTTTAGTCCACAACTATATATTATTTTTGGAGATTTGTATAATTTATGTTTTAGAGACATTTGAGTTAATTATTTATGGAGACGATTTGTATATTTGAGATTATGAGTTATCTGCAATTATAAATTTGTGGTTGATTTGATTTATTAACGACCCGGAAGTCGAGGCGTTACAGATCTTCAAAACATACAAACTTCTGGAAGCATGCATTTCACGCTCGAGTAGAGTTCAGGTCGCTCGAGCGGGAATGTAAGATAACAGAGTGGCCACTCGAGCACAGATTCTGTCGCTCGAGCGGAAGTGCAGAATCTAGGAATTCCATATTGCACTCCTAAGCTCCAAACTCGAATTCAAAGCCACTTAACTCAACCTTTGGGCCCCAAAACTTGAGAAAATCAGTTTAAACTTGAAAACATTAAGAGTTAAAGATCATTTCAAGAAATCAAGGCCCAAAAGCATGACAATTGTGCAAAAAAATTCACCTTGAAATGTAAGAACATGATATGAACATGACATGCATGTATTCATTTGAGTTCATGGCTTCCAAAACATGATCAAATGAGGTCCAATGGTGAGAAATGTTATGAATTCTTCAAACCATGCTAGAATTACAACGTGCATGTGAGGAAAGCTTTGAAAACAACTTCTATATGCTATGAAATATGCATGCATGTATGGAATGACTTAACTTTCTTCAATTCTAGTTCAAAACTCATGTTAATCCTCTCAATTCTCTTGAATTCATGAATTTACCAACTCAAAAGCAAGACTAAAGGCTTGAATTCTCACCTTAACTTCTCAATATCTTAAGATTTAGAGGTTATCTTGAGTAATCCTTTAAGTCTCCAAGCAATGTCCTTCTCTACCTCTAGTTTGATCTCATGTTCTTGGCCTCTCACTCTCTCTCTCACGTTTTTGCTACCAAGGATGTAGATATGAGAGTGTAAAGTGTGAATAAGGGTCCACTAATGCTTTGTATAGGCTAAAATAATGGTTTAATTAAATGGTTGATCAACTAATCAATTGGGCATTAATTTATTCTAATTTAATCGTCCTGAACCAAATTTTAATTAAACCTACCATAAAATTCTAAAAATTCCAAATAACACATAAACCAAGTCAATTTTTGAATCGGATGCCGATAAGGCCTTCAATTTCCAAACTAAAATGGAAACATGAACAGATCTTTCTACGTTAAACATATATAAACACAAATAAGGCAACATATGATGCAAAATTTTACTTAATTACTCATTTGACATAATTAAATCATGGATTAACGTTAATAAGAGGTTGGGGCTGTTACAGACACCAACTCCGTTAAATATAAACTCAGGCAACCCAAGTGGACGAAAAACAACTTGTTTTGTTACGCAATCAATGGAGGCATGATATTTTGTTAACCAGTCCATCTCCAAAATTACGTCAAAGTGATCAAGATTTAGAGGCAATAAATCAACATATAAAACTACATCCTCAATAACAATCTCACATGCAGGATACACGTAAGCACAAGTCATGGACCCCCCACTAGGTGAAGACACAACTAATAAATAGTTCATGGGTTCCAATGGTCTAGACAATTTTCTCGAAAAAGCATGCGACACAAATGAATGCGTAAATCCCGAGTCAATCAAAATATAAGCATTTTGAGCACAAATAGGGAGTATACCTGACACCACTATCTCAGTATTTTGCACATCCCCTAGTACAAGTGCAAACACTTGGCCTTGCCTCAAGGTTTCTCTCCTGGTAGCTTTAGGATTGGGTTTTGGTGTGGCGGTTGATGCTGCAGCACTTGCTACGGGTCTCCTAGTGCCTTGCGATGCGAGAGGACAATCTTTGACTATGTGGCCCACCTTGCCACACCTGTAATATCCCCCAGAAATTTTGTAACAAACCCCTTTATGTCTTCTGCCACATTCTGGACAAGGTGGTATAAAATTGTTCCCTTAACTAGAACTATTGGTTGACCCTGTATTCTGTTTCTTACTTTGTGAGTTATTATGACCCTTTTTTAAATTAAAACTTTGTCTCTTACCCCGCCATTCAGTCACCGGCGTCTTAGCCTGCTTCAAGGCTGCAATGTTTTCCTCGGCCATGATAGCTCAGTCAAAGACATCCATATACTTGAGTAATTTCAGAACATTGATCTGGTCAAGTATCTCCACATTAAGTCCTCCCTCAAATTTTCGAGCCTTTTTATAGTCAGTATCTACCATGTGTGGTGCATAACATGCAGGCTCAGTAAATTTTGTTTCATATTCGGCCATGGACATAGTACCTTGCTTTAAGTCCCCAAACTCAGATACTTTGCGATCACAGACACATTAAGGAAAGTATTTATCATAGAATGCTTCCTTGAATTGATCCCAAATCATAGTATTATTACTTTCACGCACAAGCATCCACCATTGCCTTGCCTTCTCTTGTAAAGTAAAAGTAGCTAATAACACTTTATGTGCCTCTGAACACGGAAACACTTCAAACAGCTTTTCAATTTCTAAGATCCATGCCTCAGCTTTTAGTGGTTTTAGTCCTCCTTGGAATGTCGGTGGCTTCATTTTGTTAAACTTTTGTGTTAAGGCAATAACATCATCATTGGCATTTGGTTTAGGTTGCACTGGTGGCGGAGGAGGAGGTGTGGGCTGTTGATTCTGTTGTTGTCTTAGAGCTTCAATCAAGAGTTCAACCATTCTCTCAAATCTTGCAATTCTTGCTTCGGGTGATTCATTTTCATCTACATTTCTTGCATTCTCCATTGCACTATATGAAACATGGTAATAATAAACATAGGAAAGATGGTTTTCTTATTCATGTCAGCACATATACACATAACATGTCCACACACACTCATTTATGCTCATGCAATGCCCTGCTTGCTTTTCTAGGACATCCTATAGCTCATTTGGACATGTGTGTGCGGTATAACTCGTGCTTTTATACCACTCTGTCATGACCCAAACCCGCCCCTAAGGGTTTAGCATCGTAACCAGCTAGTTATCTGTGATTACCATAGGCTTGCTTAACAGTAATAACAACTATACAATAAGAGGGGCCGGCAGAAGCCTGTAAATATTAAAACATAATATACAAAGAGTTATGAGGACTTAAATGAACAAACTACCTATAGATGTATACCAATATTCACACAAGTCCAAAACACATCTAAGTACAAAATAAAAAACATGTTAGGGAATTAAATCCCAAAGCCAAAACAAATTATACAACATTCACTTGACTTCAATATCTCATATTTCATATCATTTCTGTCATATAGTAATCATAGCAGTCATACGTGTTATATCCAATAGCAAATCAGTACAATAGGTCTTAAAAGACCGAACAGTCAATTGATGGCCATCAAACAGTAAACAGTAGTTCCAAAACTTAGAATTGACAGAGATCTCTGTAACAGTAGCAGTAATAGTAACAATAACAGTAGCAGTAACAGTCAGTTGCTATGGATGCCACGAGTATAATTTATAAAATAGGACAACATTTATTCAGTAAACAATATCATTTCAAAAAGCAGTACAATTAATCGTTTAGAAAATAAGTATACTTGAACATAACTTTACAACATTGTTACTCACAGTGGGCTCCCTGAAACATTTGCTAAAATGCACTAAGGGTGCGACGTTCGACCTAAACAAACAAATTCAAGCACAACAGCTCAATCACATTCGTACCGTTAGCCAATTCTATCTGATTTGGTTGTTACCTATTCAATAACCAATCGTCTTTACTCGTTCGGTTTTAAATTTTCATTCGTTCATTCTAATGCCCTCATGAGATGTAAATGCACATGAAAACACTTTAAAACTTTGCAACCGGAGGCTCGAAAGGTAGAAAAGTGGAGCGAAAAACAACACCGGGTCTGTCCAAAGGGCCAAATGTACGGGGGTATTTACCGCACGCGCGAGACCATCTCCGCATGTGCCTCTCGCACCTGCATTTATGTCAGTATGTTCACTCACCACTGCCCTGCTTTCTGCACGTGCGAGACCCTAAGCCGCACTTACGATACTAGGTGAAAAACTGTCCGAAATTCTGTTCAAATTTGCAGCTCACATTTGTACCATTATTACTTCATTTCTATACATTTTAAGTCCCAAAAATTCTTCAAAAACACTTGAATTCACAAGTTCTAGTTTAAAACAAAATGCATGAGCTTAAAACAACCTCAAATTGTCATGAAGAAATCAAACCCTCATTTTGTTATGTAAATGTATAGAACATGCAAGTGTAAGCTCTAAAATTCAAACTTCCATGGAATATGTAGCTATATGAAGTGAATTTAGTCAATTCTTCCATACCAAGACATGCATATATTATCTATCAATTAGATTCACATATCCTTCGCTTAAACCCCAAATTCATCTTGTTTAATTTGAAATCCATAAGTATAAATATGATTCTTCAAATTGGGGAGATACAAGAGAAGAACTCTTACCTAGAGTTAAAGAATTGAGTTGAATTCCTACTTCTCGTTCACTTTTCTTCTTCCTCTTGGTGTTCTAGATGAACTCTCGTTCTCTCTCTTGAATCTTTCTCTCCCTCTCTCTCTCTCTCTCTCTACGTGTATACTAAGAGAGCTCCAAAAAACCCCACTATATTACACTTATCATCATCCTATTCAAGTGTTGAAGAGGATACCTCTAATGCTATTTAGTTTCCTAATTAGTTTGTCTAAGGCTTACATTCATTCCTAATTAAGCCAATTAAACTCTAATAGTTTTACTTAAATTAAATTAAACCTCATCATAAAATGATCTCAATTAAACTAACTTAAATAAATTTAGGTGAATTAGGCTCTAATTCCTATCCAATTTCTTAATTCTAACTTGTTAAAAATTAACAAGTCAAACAAGTTTAATTTTCACTCTGATCTATCTGTCTACAATAACACAATAACAAGACAATACAAATCAATACAATACATATAACACATGGCACATAAGTCACAATTAACACATAATCTCAGGATCAACACTAATCACATAATTAACTTCATTAATTTACTTAATTAAGAGAGCAACTGTCACATGATCTTTACTGAAAAAAAGCCAATTATAGTTAAAGAATGGTGATGTTAAAATAAAAATAAAAAATAAAAAGACTACTGATTTCGTCAAAATGACATTTGTACTAGTTGAATAATATTATCAGTATTTGATTTTTTTTTTATTTTTTTTTTTAACGACATAAACTTTTGCATTATAATTTGACATAGCTAGTTTGTGTATAAATGATTCTCAAAAAGTTCTATTTTAAATAACAAAATCTTATCATTTCACGTCATATCAATTTATAAAAACATTGTGTGGATGAACTTTGTGCCAGAAGGAACAATCAACGTTTGATGAGATTTATTCTGACGGATAAGATTTTGGGAAGTGGGTTTTGTGGCTTTTTTGGCTAAAATAGTTACAAAAAACAAAATAAGCTTTATAGCCCAATAAGACAAAATATCACATCCAATCCATAATCATTATATTCTTTCTCTCACAAAAAAAACTAAAAAAGCCAAAAGCCCTTCCCAAACCAGGCTTTTTAGCCCCAGGCTAAAATAGCCAAAAAAGTCAAAAAACCAAAAAGTCAACCCACTTCCCAAACGAAGCCAAAATATGTTAATTGTGAAAATCAATTATTTCATGTAGAATATTAAATTGATCGAATATTGACAATCATTTTAGTAAGTCACATTTGACTTAAAATAAATAAAAGATCAATATGATTTTAAAAATAGAACTTCAATTATTATTATTATTATTTTAAATAAATATCAATATTAAATCAATTTAATTTTTGACAAAAATGATTTGCTTGACTAATACTATAAAATATATGATTCAAATCAACTCAATAGACCTCAAGTGAGTCTCATTGAAACTAATCTAAATATATTAATAGTGATACCTGTAGAGAAGTGGTTTGGAAATACTTCAGGATTCAGCCAGACATCCTTGATCCTCTGATCGCTACCTGAAAAAGGGATATACACTCCGGTCGGGGTTGCCGGAATTAGCACTCCAACAGATAAGTTAGTATTCTCTGCAGTTTACTTCTATCTCAAGTTATTTTGTCTATTCTCACATACCTCTCTTTGCTTGACGTTCCTCTTTTTATATTACCCTCTGGGCCCAAGGGTCCGGCTCACTCTTAATCTTGCACTTGACTGCTTACTCGGCCTTTCGGTTGTGTACTGGTTCCCATTCGGCTCTTGATATGGCCGATTTGTATATTCAGTTTCAAGAGCCCTTAGATTATAGCCGAATTGCTTTTGGCCTAATGTCTTCAAATTTCTTGGCCTTTCTTAGTATATAATTATTCGACCCCCACAATTGCCCCCCAAACATCCGACCAACGCCAATTAGTCGGTATATTTGGTTTTAATATATAGAGAGTAAAAAATACAGCGCTTGCACTCCTTCCAATACTGAAGCGTCAGAATGACCACGATTTAGAAATCATTACAATTTCCCGCTCCTTCACACGCGTCGTTTATTTAATGCGATATGAAACTGCGCTGTCCCTTCGAATATTTTTTGAATTTGCAAGGCTCTTTGGTTGCCTCTTAGCATCTCTCTTTCACTTCGCGACCTCTGCAATTTCCATCTGCTCCCTATTGTCCTTCTCTCTATACCCTGTAAGTTCTTCTCTTCTTTGTATTTCTTCCTCATTCCAACTCCCATTTTCTTGTTTGTTTTTAGTTTAGCGTATTTTCTATTCTGATTTGAATGGTGAAACATTTGAAAGCGCTTCTCTCCGCGACCGTGTTTCTGTTTTTTGACGCCATTTTTCCATTCCAGATGATGTCCATCTGTCACTTGTGGCAGATAGCGTAGTCGACATGGAGATGACTGTTGTGAGTATGATCATCTTTCCTCTCCTGTCAATCACTGAGGGCGGAGTCTGTTTCCCCTTCATCCATTTTTTAGGGCCATCCTTCATTACTGGGTCTACTCCCTTCACAACCTAGCGTAAACTTTTACCAAATCATAATGGGAATAGTAGAATTAGATCGCCGACTTAGGATTAATCTAGGAATCCCTACTATCCAACATTGTTATGCCTTGGCGAAATCATTTCGTTGGCAGGGATGCTACTTTCTCAGGACCAAGGACACAGATCACCATCTAGTGACTATGCTTGCCAGCTCTAGTAAGCGTGTTGACGACGTCACGGTCGTTGTCCGAGGCAACTGGGAATTCGGCAAAGGTAAAGGTGAAGGTGAAGGTAAAGGCGAAGGCGAAGATCGCCTAGATCCTGTGCCTAGACCAAAAGGCAAACCAGGTGGTTGTATAGTCCCATTTCTATGTGCATTTGATATACGTTTATTCGGCTTACATTCCATGTACTTACCTTTTTATTTGTGCAGGTAACGATTTGAAAAGAGTACTTATCTTGGCCGACGACGCTATGCTTAAGCAAATCAAAACTGCGCTCCAATTCTTCGACCGTCCAAACCTCCAAAACAAGGGAGGGCCGCCCACGTTCTATTGCGATACGAGCCAACGTACACTACTTTTTCGGCTGCAGATCACATTCTAATTTTAAAGGGCGAACAGCAACTTACGGCACTCATTTTCACAAATTTCAAGAACCTTAGGGAGACTGGTCTTGAATTTTCAGATTCAGAGCAAGTCGCCGAACAGGTCGTTGAACAGCCGAATCAATCTAACTTAGACAGATCTGATAGTGTAGGGGAGGAGGTTAACGCGGTTCTTAATTTGGCATTTGAGGAAGACGGCTTCAACCTTCCATCCACTTCAGGCCGACTTGACACATCGTTAGAAG
Source organism: Camellia sinensis (assembly GCF_004153795.1). Lineage (NCBI taxonomy): Eukaryota > Viridiplantae > Streptophyta > Magnoliopsida > Ericales > Theaceae > Camellia > Camellia sinensis. The sequence continues at coordinate 166,431 of NW_021027713.1, forward strand.
ATGATATTTTCACCGACTTAGGAGACATTCCCGACACAGATCCTGAGAACATGGCTGGGGAGTCGCTCGCACAGATGGCCAGTAGAAAAAATACCGAGAAGATGGCAGCTCGAAGAAAGGCCGAAGCCACCAGGTCTGAACCCCCACCACCTGCTCCTGTTGGGGATGAGTCTTCTCCACCTGCTCTTGTTGAGGAAACGAAACAAATTGTTATGGACGAAACGGAGCAAATTGTCATTGAACAATCAAACAATCTAGTGGCCAAACAGAGGGAGGAGAAATGCCCCGCCAAGCACGAGGCCGACTCTTCTGAAAACCTAATTGATAAATGGCTGCGCATAAAAGAGTCGTAGGACTTGGCTACGCCGTTTATCATACAACCTAACATAAAAAACGTGCCGATTGCTTCTAATGCTTCGGCTTTGAAGGACGCCATTGTGGCCTTAAGCATGGCCTCATCGATTTCTCTACTGATTGACAGGATAGCGTTCCATGCAGAGCCGAATGTGGTGTCGATAGCATTAGCCGCTCAATCGACAATATTGGTACGTAACAGACTTGAAAAAATATTTTGTTCCTTTTTATGCCAGCTATCTTATTAATCTTTTGTTACAGACGGCGAGCAGGATCTTAGAAATCGGCCGCCGTCACTATGACCTTATCAAGCAAATTGGCTTGCTCAAAGCTGAAGTCAAAATTGAAAAAGGCAAGGCTAAAGAGGCCTTTCTTAGAGCTGAATTCAAGGCGAGGAAAGCGGCCGAAGAGTGAGCGAGGGCCAGTGCCGAGGAAGAGAAGACCAGATGCTCCGATCAACTCAGGCTGGCCACCGAAGAAAGGGCGAACATGAGTGATGATGCGCTCAAGTTGGCCAAGGAGGTGATTGCCACATTGGGGGCCAATTTGGAGGAATCGAAGAAGGCAAAAGAAATTGCCAACTCCAAGATCTCCAAGGCGTTTGAAGCCAGTGAAAATGCAGCCTTAGAAAAATACGTGAAAGAAGTACCCAAGTTTGAAAATCGAGGCTTCAAACATGGCTGGCTCAAAGCCCTAACTGCCGCTAATGTGACATTGGAGCAGCCAATTCCATATGAGCAGTTAGAGGTTGAGCCATTGGAGTCTGACCCTGAAGAATGAGTAGTGTCGATGTAATTTTGCTTTTTGTTTGGTATTTTTTGTACGTAATTTTTGTAGATATTTGCTTATTTATTTTGTTTAGAAGTTAAATATAAGGCAATTTTCATGTGTAAAATGATAACTGTTTGTACTCAATTTATTAATGAAAATCGCCTTTTTGTCTGTCTACTGCTTGTTCTAATTCATAGCTAAGTAAGGTGATGAAACTTAATTTGGCGATAAAATTAATCGCCAAGATAGTGTAAGGAGATGTAGCATAATTCGGCTATAACATAATCTGCCGAATTAAATATACGGCTCAATGCCAAACTCGACTGGCCAAGTGGGGTGATGTAATCATATGGACAAGTAGTGTCAATTTGAACATTGAACAGCCAAATAAAACATATAGCTTGCAAAGTCACATTGAATAAAATCTGCCGATCAGATTGGGCATTGTTAATATATTTATCAATAGAAGTCAAATAGATTAATGAATCTGCCCTTGCCCCAGCTAATTAATGAACAGAATCACTGAATATATGTAGTTCATGGATAAGGTGGGGCACAGTGACTTGTCGGCGCAATGCATTGCAAGTAGGCCGAATAGATTAATGAATCTACCCTTGCCCCAGCTGATTAATGAACCAAACCGCCAAATAAATGTAGTTCATGGATTGGGTGGGGCATAGTAATTATTCGGCGAAGTGCATTACAAGTGGGCCGAATAGATTAATAAATCTGCCCTTGCCCCGGCTGACTAATGAACCGAAACGCTGAATATATGTAGTTCATGGATTGGGTGGGGCACAGTAACTTGTTGGCGATATGCACTGCAAGTAGGCCGAATAGATTACTGAATCTGCCATTGCCCCAGTTGATTAATGAACCGAGTTGCCGAATAAATGTAGTTTATGGATTGTGTGGGGCACAGTAATTATTCGACAAAATGCATTGAAGTGATCACTTTAGGAACGCTGCATCCGTAATTAATAAGCGGGGTGGGGGCTTGGCGCACGTGGGTTCTGTGCTGTCCATAGATATATGGTGCTAAAATTTAACAGACTGCGAGAGGGAAAAGAGCATTGTGTCAAACTAAGGAAATTTGGATGTCAGAAGAATATTCTTCAACAGTAGAGGGGAGGGTATGACACTAGTTGAACTAGACTTAGAGATGAATCGAGGTGGCGAACCTGCGCGAACGGGAAACAGGACGTTGGAGGAGTGTGAGAGGCGTCGTTCCCCCCGTCATCAAAGTAGGCCTCCTAGAGGGGGCAGGGTAGAAAAGTCACCCAGGAAGGAGAGATAGCAGTGAGAGAGCTCCTCCCATTCACGAAACGAAACCAGCAGGCCACTATGCCCGTCGAGTTTTTTGGTCTTCGCTGGGAATAAACTAATGATTGAAGCAGATTCGATTATCCACGATCCAAATGTGGCAGCCAAGTTTGCTCGACAAATTTTTCCTCCTGAAGTCTAGCAATCAATGGTCGGTCGGCTTGATTACGAAGTTTTTCGAGAAGGCGTCCATGGAGCGATAAAGGGACTATACATCTCCTATGATGTAGGCATGCGTCTTCGTACCGCGTGTAGAGAGATAGAACAGAAAGACGGCCACATTTGGAGCTTGGAACATCGCGTAGAGAAAGCCAAGAACGAGCTAAAAAAAGCTAAGGCTTTTGAAACACAATCAGCGAGTCAAATGAACCCGATTGTGGCGGAAAGAGTAAACCAGCATCTTCTAGATCATGCAATTGCCGACCGAGATACGGCGAGCATGTTCGCAAGAGAAGCAATAAGAACGAAGGCCTACGAACAAGGTTTTTATGACGGCCAAAAAATTGGTATTGAAAAGACAAAGGAAAAATTAGTTAACGATGTTTGTCAGTGCGAAAATCGTGGATTTAAGCATGAATGGATTAAGGCTCTGCAGGCCGCGGGTATCGATTCGGCGTCACCCCTGTATTAGAATTACAAATTTCCCTTCGAAGCTTACGACGCCGAGAAAACTGACGATAAAGAGGGTGTCGAATAGATTTAGATATCAATACACATTTTGAATTCGTCAAAAGCCACGTATTTGTGCTTGTTTAATGAAATAAATATTTGCTATATTGTTTCAATTAATGTTTGTATCTACTTATGACAATTGTACATTGATCCTTGCCATTCTATTGCCAAATTTGGTCCTTTCAAATTTGGAGGATTAATCGGTTTACAAACGATGGGCGCTCCAAATTCGGAGACATATTTAGCCCAAAAGTAACATTCACGAAGGGCGCTCCGAATTCGGAGGATTAATTGGCCCAAACGTGACATCCACGAATAAGGCTCCAAATTCAGAGTCTTGCTGTGTTGGCCAATCATAATATCCACGAAAGGCGCTTCAAATTCAGAGGCTTATTCAGCCCAAACGTGACATCCACGAAAGGCGCTCCGAATTCGAAGTCTTTATTGTGTTGGCCAATCGTGATATCCACGAAAGGTGCTCCGAATTCGGAGGTTTGTGCGACCCAAATGTGACACCCACGAAAGGCGTTCCAAATTCAGAGTCTTATTGTGTTGGCCAATCGCGATATCCATGAAAGGCACTCTGAATTTGGAGGCTTATTTTGGCCCAAACGTGACATTCACAAAAAGTGCTCCGAATTCGAAGTCTTAGTTGTGTTGGCCAATCGTGATATCCATGAATTCGAAGGCTTATTCGGCCCAAACGTAACATCTACGAAAGACACTCCAAATTTGGAGTCTTATTGTGTTAGCCAATCGTGATATCCACGAAGGGTGCTCCAAATTCGGAGGCTTATTTGGCCCAAACGTGACATCCACGAAAGGCGCTCCTAATTCGGAGGCTTATTCGGCCCAAACATGACATCATCGAAAGGCGCTCCGAATTCGGAGTCTTATTGTGTTGGCCAATCCTGATATTCCTGAAGGGCACACTGAATTCAGAGGCTTATTCAGCACAAACGTGACATCCACCAAGGGCGCTCCGAATTCGAAGTCTTATTGTGTTGGCCAATCGTGATATCCACGAAGGGCGCTCCAAATTTGGAGGCTTATTCGGCCCAAATGTGACATCCATGAAAGGCGCTTCGAATTCGAAGTCTTATTGTGTTGGCCAATCGTGATATCCATGAAGGGCGCCCCGAATTCGGAGGCTTATTCGGCCCAAACGTGACATCCACAAAGGGCGCTCCAAATTTGGAGGCTTATTCGGCCCAAACGTGACATCCACGAAAGGCGCTCCGAATTCGGAGTGTCACTGTGTTAGCCAATCGTGATATCCACGAAGGGCGCTCCGAATTTGGAGACTTATTCAGCCCAAACGTGACATCCATAAAGGGCGCTCCGAATTCGAAGTCTTACTGTGTTGGCCAATCGTGATATCCACGAAAGGCGCTCCGAATTAAGAGGCTTATTCGGCCCAAACGTGACATCCACGAAGGGTGCTCCGAATTCAGAGTCTTACTGTGTTGGCCAATCATGATATCCATGGAGTGCGCTCCAAATTCGAAGGCTTTTATTCATTATTAAACCTTTATTAACGAGATTGCGATAAGAAAGGGCATTGCATTAGGGAATTGAAAGATGTATACATAACATATCAGTAAAAATTCGAAACAAACTAGCACGCCGTACAAGTTGGCTTTGTGATAAAATTTGCACAAATGTGTTGAATTCCAGGGGCGTGGCAAACTTCTACCAGCCATGTCTTTGAGCTGATACGCCCCTGTTCTAGCAATTGAATCAACCTGATAAGGGTCGTCCCAGTTGGGGCCTAATTTTTCGTCTGCCGAATTCTTAGTAGCAGGAAATACTTTCATGAGGACAAATTCTCCAGGTGTATAATAACGCAACTCTACGCACTGATTATATGATTTAACGAGCTGTTGCTAATATTGCGCCATGCACACAAGGGCACGATCTCGGCGGCGTTCTTCAATCAGAGTCAAGTCTAAGGCCAAAATCATGTCATTACGGCCCATGTCAAAAACCTTAGATTTCAGCGTGGGTAGGCCGATCTCCAGGGAGATAATTTCCTGGGTTCCAAAGCACAAAGCGAACGGCGTTTTCCCAGTGGATCGCCTTGGAATAATGCGATGAGCCCACAACACACTAGGCAACTCTTCGACCCATCTACCTTTAGCTTTTTCCAACATTTTCTTGATGCTGTCCAAGATGACTTTATTGGAGGCCTTTGCTTGACCATTGCTTTGTGGATATGCAAGCGAGGAAAAGAAAGGCCGGATACCATATGTGTTGCATAATGCTCAGTAGACGCCACAATCAAATTGGGTGCCGTTGTTTGAGACAAGTGCTCTTGGTATGCCGAATCGTGTTATGATGTTTTTCCATACAAAGTGCTTAACATCGACGTCTCGAATATGTGTTAAGGCCTCTGCTTCGACCCATTTTGTAAAATAATCTGTTGCAACAATCAGGAATTGTTTGTTCCCTGGAGCTCGTGGTAATGGTTCAATGATATCGAGTCCCCATTGAGCGAACGACCAAGGACTAGTGATAGAGTTTAACTCCTCGGTAGGCAAATGAGTTAAAGAGGAAAACTTCTAGCATTGTTCGCATTTCTTAACATAATTCTCGACATCTGTTCACATGGTCGGCCAATAATACCCTTGTGTTACGGCTCAGTGGGCCAATGAGCATCCTCCAGAATGGGCACCACAGCTACCTTCATGTATTTCAGTCAAGAGTTCCTCAACTTTGTCTGGGTGAACACATTCTAAGAACGGCCCAGAAAGGGATTTTTTGTAGAGCTTTCCATGCAGATCCAAGTAGTATTGCAAGGCTTTATTTTGCAGTTTGTGGGCTTCTTTCTTGTCCATTGGGAGTTGTTCTAAGAAAAAGAATGTAACGATATGGTCCATCCAACTTGGTCCGGTTTAATGATGTTAATCTGAACTGGTTCAGAAGAGATAATGCTCTGCTCAGGGATAAATCCTACTTCAATTTTCCGTTTGATTTCTGAATTAATGGTAGAGGCTAGGCAAGCAAGGGCATCTGCATGCGTGTTCTGATCCCAAATTATTTGATTCAATTTGTGGTGGTCGAATTTCGCAAGCAAGGATTCGCCATTTTCATGTAGGCTGCTATGCGATCATTTTTAGCTGCGTACTCTCCTTTCAACTGGTTGATGACTAGTTTCGAGTCACAGAAAACAAGCAACCGCTGCGCACTGAAGTGAAGTGCATTCCAAAGGCCGGTTAGCAATGCTTCATATTCGACCTCTTTATTTGATGCATCAAAGCCTAGTTTGACCGCCTACTCGATTATTGCCCCTTCGAGGGTCATGATTACTACGCCTGCCCTACTGCCACATTGGTTAGATGATCCGTCATAGTATATCTACCAAATGTCTCCAACATATATTCTCCAGTTGGGTTTAGGTTACGCTTGATCGGACTTGAAGTCAGCAAGGCATCCCGTGAATTCGGCTACAAAGTCAGTGAGCATTTGCCCCTTAATGGTAGTTCTAGGCAAAAATTGGATATCATAGTGGCCGAGTTCCAAAGCCCATTTTGAAATGCGCCCTGATGCTTCCGCTCTACGAAGTGCCGACCGAAGGGGATAGTCCGTTAATACACCAATGGTGTGCCCCTGAAAGTAATGCATCAGTTTTCTTGCAGCTATGATGAGAGCAAGGATAAGCTTTTCCAGTGGTAGATACCATGTTTCGGCGTTAGCCATTGCTTTGCTTACATAGTAAATTGGTTGCTACTTCCCGAGTTCTTCCCTTAAAAGTACGGCGCTGACCTCCAGGTCAGATACCGCCAGATACAGAATGAGCGAATCGCCTGCCGAGGGGGTTGCCAAGAGCGATACTAATCGGAGATAAGTTTTCAAACCGTCCAAAGCGGCCTGGCACTCAAGGGTCCATTCAAAAGCTTTGCTTTGCTGAAGTGTGTGAAAGACTTGTCGACAGCACTCTGTGGAATGGCTGATAAACCTGTTGAGTGCAGCGACCATTCCCATCAGTTTTTGAACCTCTTTGACCGACCGAGAAGAACCAAGTTCTAGAATTATTGTGATCTGCCTCCGGTTGGCCTCTATTCCGCTATGGTTAACAATGTAGCCGAGGAATTTGCCGGATCCAATGCCGAATGCACACTTTGAAGCGTTCAATTTCATTTTGTACTTTCGAAGAATACCAAATGTATCTGCCAAATCGGCTAGATGGTCATGTTTTTCCTTGGATTTGACCACCATGTCGTCGATGTATACTTCTATGGTGCGGCCGAGCTGTTCCTTAAACATGGCAGTAACCAGTGTCTCGTAAGTTGCCCCCGCATTCTTCAGCCCGAAAGGCATGACCTTGTAGCAATAAGTTCCTCTTAGGGTGAGGAATGCGGTCTTTTCTTGATCCTCCAGATGCATGGCAATTTGGTGATAGCCTCTGTAGGCGTCCAAGAAGCTCATGCGTTGATGATGTGCCGTTGCATCTACGAGTTGGTCTATTCTGGGGAGGAGAAAACAATCCTTGGGACAAGCTTTGTTTAAATTCGTGAAATCCACACAAACATGCCAAGATCCAATCTTCTTCTTTACAACCATGGTATTGGACAACCATGTAGGATAGGATACTTCGCAAATTGCCCCGACATCAAGCAATCGATCAACTTCTTCAACAACGGCCAAAGTATGCTTCGCAACTGACCGCTAACTTTTCTGAATGATTGGCTTACATTTTGGATCAACGTTTAAACGGTGTTGGGCCACAAATAGAACCAACCTTGGCATCTCGTATGGTGTCCACGCAAACAAGTCGAGGTTGCCGAGCGTAGACGCGCCCGTGGGCCTCACGCTACAGTTCGGATTCGAATTGTCACGGTTCTAAATCTGAACCAAAGAGTCCAAATCCGGCAAATCGTTTTTGAAAATAATTTTTTGTAAAGAAGTGCCAAACATGGACTGTTTTGCCAGATACAGAGTCGCCACATAAATATTTTTTATGGGGGAATTTAGGAAACCCTGACTCGTTTTCCTAAGGCCACGTGTCCGTCATCACCAAAGTTACCTCGGCTCGGGAACTTGGGTACGATTGGGGAAGGTCAGCTATGAGCACCCCCGCTCGCCCGATCAAAGATCGGCCTCTACTAAACATGATATCCAGTTTTGAAAACATTATGCGCTCTTATTTCGATTAATTAGCTAATCTTACTATGTGATGCACACAACACAAAAGTATAGACTGGATCGCCTAATTTGGAACAAAGCATTGCATATCCGTTTGTTCGAAAATGGTTTGAAATTTGCTACTCGCAAGTAGGCTATCACAAGTAGGCTTAAAATGCAGATTTTGCCACCCTCGGGTGGGCTTAGAAACGATGGTTTTGCCACTATCTAGTGGGCTTAAAACAAACATTTGACGAATTGTCCCAATCCAAATAACCCAACCTTCACCCACAGGCATTCAAGGTAGTTATATCACATAAGCAAATAGCCTCATGGTAAGCATGCTATCATGGCAGTCACTCACACACATGCAAGGATGCTAAAGCATAAAAGTTTACCTAGTACTTCGAGCCAAAACAAAAGCTAGTTAGTAATCAAATGTATGATCCTAGCTCATGTTAAGATGGCTAATGCAACGCATGAAAAATGTAACTAAAATAGGCTCGGCTATTCTAAGATGGCATATGATGATGCTACAACTAACACGTATTCAACTTGGAATTGAAATACAATGCAGTTAGTATGGTGCGCCGAGCCCGGTGCATGCAAGACAAATGTATGGATGCACGCATGCATAGCATAAGGTATGCTAATTTAAATATGCCCTAATACTAACCATTGAAAGCAGGTAAATAAAATGGAGAAAGAAGTGGGGGTTGGAAGACATACACACACTCACACACACTTATTACACGATTGCCCTCGCTCGGAGGGTCCGAATAAATATTACACAACCAAATAAATGATTAACTACTTAATTAATTACAGGACTTCTAATTGATTAACGAATTAAGTGCAGAAGGAAGATGGCCGCAGCCCCGCCTCGAAATGATGGGATGATGCATGCTCGATCCGTCTCACCTGGAAACCCGGTACCATGCCACTGTTGCCTCTGTTTACACTGCCTTGCTCCTCTAGAATTTATGAAAGCTTCCAGAGTCCTTCTGAATCACTCCCTGAGTGTTTTGGGATGCCACCGGCCATGATAGAGCATTACCGGCTATGAGAATGTGGCCATCGGCCAAAAATTGAACCACCGGCTGGACTTTGGTAGCCGGTCGGCACTGTAAGTGGCCGACCGGCCATTCCTTCTTGCAGAACCCTGTTTTGACAGCAGCAGAGGACAGACAGTGCATGGCATGGAAATTTCAAAGCAATGTGTGCATGGTCACTCTCCCAATCATGCTATGGACTCAAGGGAGTGTGGCCCTTGGTCCTCAGGCCACCAATCACGCATTTCGATGCATGATGGCCAAAGGCACCAAGCTTGCAAATCAATGCAAATGCATGTGACAAAACAAATGAATGCCTCATGCCCTATCATGTTGAGATCAAGGGCATCGGTGTGCAAGCGTTGACACGTGTTTCGTCATTTGGAGTACGAACACACCTCACCCCTTTTGCTTGGTTTGACATCCCAAACCAAGCAAAATGTAATGCATGTATGAAACATGGCTCAAACATGCGAAGTAGCTCAAGTATGCCATATGGGACTAAGGTAATGAACATGCCAAATGCGATGTGCCAAACATGCAAGATGCAATGCCATGCAATCTATCATGCAAGCTAGGATATGAAATGCAACTAGCTAAACAATATGCAAATGTACAAACATGATACAAAGCAAGCATGATACCAAAGCAATGCAACACATCAAACATGCGATTATATACAAAGATGGACTTAAACCGAGATGGGAAGGCCTCAGCCCATCCCAAAACGGTGGCCAAGAATACTAAAATAATGGTGCCAATCATGCAAAATAAACATGCCAACCAAAGGGCCTAAGACTAAGGCATGAAAGGCAACTCCCAAGAATACTCAAAGGTGACAAAAATGGACATTAAGAACTCATGTTAAACTCTGAAAAGCATGCGAAAGATGATGCCAAAACATGGTACGGAATGGGTGCGAGATAGAAGACATTCAAGGCCACAAAGAAAGCATTACTCGACACCTACCCCAAGAAAACATGGCATGGATTTTTTAATGCAAAACAGAGTTTCATCATGCAAAAATGAGCCCCAAAAACCTCTGATATGGAAGCCCAAAGCCTCAAACACATAGGCATGCACAAAAGCCCCAAACATGGAGTATAAGACCACATCTCTTCAAAGCATTGAAAGGGTAACAAATGCAAGTATGTAAGCATAAAACATGAACTGAAATGGCATAATAAGTGACTCCAAATCATTGAAATAGCCCAACTAAAGCATGCTAATGACTCACACACCCAAGGCTCACAAGCCAAAATGCATGGAGGCTATACAAATCATGGCAAGCATGGCCAAATCAGTACCCAACAGACCTTAAGCATGGCAAGATAATGCTAAAACCTTCTTGGAACCAAACCAAAATCATGCTAGAATGTCATCTCATAACATAATACATATTAGACCAAAACATGAGATTATAAGGCAAGCATATAATGCATGAGACGGACCATTAATCCGACCAAAAATACTGATATAATATGACCAAATAACATCCAAAAACCTCTGAAATGGAGCCAAAAACAACTAAGCATGCACACTACCCTTGTGAGCCAAAAAAAATGAACAAATGAGAGACCAAGGGAGAGGGGTGTCCCTCCCCTATGCAAAAATTCAAGACCCCTTCACCACCACTGAAAATCCACTGGATTTCAGTGGTGAGAAGGCCAATACACAAAAGGTTCCAAAGCTCAACAAAAGAAGGCACAAAAGGGGCCAAACAAGGCCTAAGAGGGGGAGGTCGACCCCAAACACAAAAGAGACCTTAATGAAAGATCTTAAGCATTCAAATACAAGACTTTTTTCAATTATACACAAAGCTTAAATCAGTATGAAAGATAGGTTAAAAACTAGTGCAAGGATGGTGAATATAAAGCAACTATACTCACCCTTTAAGAACACTTGAAGAACAGCGGGTCCAACCCCTTTTTCTGATCAAAACCAACCCAAAACCACCAAGAACAATCTCTCAACACCTCAAGAGCCGAAGTATGGTGTAATACCATGCGTCCTAGTGTAAACTAAGAACAAAACACACTTTTGAACTCTCAAACACACACAAATGAAGAGAGAGAGTGGTTTATATATCAGATATATATGTATTATCTCTGTTTTTGCTAAACCTCTTCAAAGAAGAGGAAGGTCCTCTTATATAGAGCAAGATGAAGGCTTAAAGCTTCTAAGGGAAGCTAAACAAAAGGGTCAATGGGGTAAAGCTTCAAACGATGGATGATCACCGAGTGTTCAAACGGTGACGTCCAAGTCTTGAGGACGGTCAAAAATTGGGTGTCTACACCGAGTAAGAAGGATACAAGTTCGTGCCTGTCAACTTCGTTCAAGGAAGTACCGATCATGAAGAACTTGTCAGGACTCCCATTAATTTCGACCCGATCTAGGTCTTCAATTTGTTTTTCACTAGGCATCTTCCTATTGTCCTCGAGGCTCTTCTGATCCAGTACTTCAATTGAATTCACTTCCAATTCTTTTGGTCTCTTTACAGCAGCAACAAGGTAGCATGCCTGTGCCAATTTCAGAGAACCCCAAATTTGTTCAATGCCATACTCAGTCGGAAAATGAAGTAATTAACGGTAGGTGCTTGGTACAACTTGCACGGTGTGCAACCAAGTTCTTCCCATGATGAGATTGTATGGTGACGGAAGTTTGACAACCAGAAATTCTACATCTATTGATCTAGTGCCCGCTCGAACTGGTAGTGTGATCTTGCCCAAAGGATACTCAGGGTTAGCATTGAAGCTAAATAATAGGTAATCGGCTGGCAACAAATCCGAGTTAGTGAAGCCGAGTTTAACAAACGTCTTGTAATACATTATTTCTGAAGTGCTTCCCTGATCGATGAGAACACGTTCAATGGTGAATCTTTTCACGCGTAGCTCGATGACGAGGGGATCGGCGTGGGGGAGAGTTACTCCAACTAAGTTGGTGTTGTCAAAACTAATCCGCCCAGTTTCATGGGGCCGTTTTGCTAGTGTGATTGGCTTATGTAGGCTGGGTTACAACTGAATTGTATGTACCTCGACTGATGACAACAGGTTGTATATCATGTGAATTACACCAAGTGGGGGTGAATCTGACCATAGGGCTACCGTGTTCGACGTATTATTCTTTCGAACGTGTTGCGCCAACCGGCTGTCTTGTACTAGCTCCTTCAGGTGGTCCTTCAGTGCATAATAACTGTCAGTGTTATAACCATGGTCCTTATGGTACTCGCACCGCTTATCCCTTCTCCTTATATCGGGAGGTCCCATCATTTTAGGCGGCCATTTAAAGAATGGAAGGTGTTGAACTTTCAAAAAAATCTTGCTAATTGGCTTTACTAATTCCGTGTACTTCTTGTCTGAGTGTCTTGCACACCTGCTATCCACTTAATATTCTTCATTTGATCGATGTGAACACTGATCGCTTGATCGGCGCGAGTCACGCCTTTTGTCTCGTTTAGCCTGATTCCGTGGTTCGGGGCTCCTTGACGGCACGACGCTTATCGGCTGAACGATACCAGACGGAGCTCTCTTAACAGCTTTTTGTCTAGCTTTGACCCGTACTGCATCGTCTTCCACCTTACAATATTCTTCGACTTTCTTCATTAACACCCAAACTGTTTTGGGGGGCCATCTGGTCAATGAACTATGGAGGGGACTGTCAGGATGTAATCCCATTTTAAAGGCAGTGATGGCCATGGAGTCATTGTAGGCATCATCTACCAGGTTAAAACATTCCCAATAGCGTGCCAAATATTCATGAAGGGTTTCTTCTAGTTTAATTTGCATTGCCCAGAGAGAATCGGCCTGCTTTGGCTGAATTTCATTGGTGATGAATCTTGCCCTGAAGGATTTTTGGAGTTGATGAAAGATTTTTATCAATGTTGGTACTGCTTGGAAACATTCGACACATGAGGGCTTCATCGTCAGCATGTAGTGTCGTCGCTTGTTTATAATGATGAATATGGTCAGTGGGGTCTGATTTTTCCATCATAAAGAGTGAACGATGGTGCTTTGAACTTCTTGGGTAGCACAGCCTTTGTGATGCGTCGCACAAAAGGGTCATGCTTGTCTTCTTCATCCAAATCATCACTTCTTTTCCCTCAGTTGTGCCACACATACGGACTTCCTTCGAATGAGCTGGATACGTCGACTCGTCCCTTCTTTCTGAGTTCCCAGGATGGTGAGTCAGAATCGCTGTCATTATCGTGTTTCCAAAGTCAACATCGTCGATCATCCTTCTTTCCTGGGGGTCGACCCCGGTCATGGCATGTAGCCTGCTGGGATTTGGCTAGCTCCAGGGCCAATTCCTAGTACGGGCTCTCATTCTCAACCATCATGTTTTCTAGACGCTGTTCATTTTGCTTTGCTTGATCCATGATTATCTATATTGTCTCTTGCACCGAAGTTGAGGGTGAGGTCTGAGCTATTGAGTCGAAGTTCAAGGCCCGTCATGCGGTGATATTTTCCGATCCAAGCATGTTTCTTGGAGTGATGTCATCTGTTGGCGTAATGTCGTCAGCAACTACCGGAGGATCATCTGTTACGCCCGCCATGGATGTGCTCGAGTATTCCCACAGACAGCGCCAATTGTAGAGAAGTGGTTTGGAAATACTCCAAGATCCAGCCAGACGTCCTTGATCCTCTGATCACTGCCGAAAAAAAGGATGCACACTCCGACCGGGGTTGCCGAAATTTGCACTCCAACGGACAAGTTAGTATTCTCTCCAATTTATTTCTATCTCAAGTTATTTTGTCTATTCTCACATACCTCTCTTTGGTTGACGTTCCTCTTTTTATATTACCCTCTGGGCCCAAGGGTCGGGCCCACTCTTAATCTCGCACTTGACTGCTTACTCGGTCTTTCGGTTGCGTGCTGGTTACCATTCAGCTCTTGATATAGCCGATTTGTCTATTTGGCTTCAAGAGCCCTTAGATTATAGCTGAATTGTCCTTGGCCTGATGTCTTCAAATTTCTTGGCCTTTCTTAGTATATAATTATTCGACCCCCACAATACCTACTTTTATCAATCGTGCTATGTTCACAAATACGAATCACAAATGTTTTATTAATATTTTTATCAAATATTTTACATGATGTGAGTCTCACACCTATATAAGACATTTTGTAAAAATGTTAGTAAAATATTTGAGTTCCCTAACATTACTCAAAACAAATCTCAAAAAATACAATGTGTGACTAAGGCTTGTTTTGGTAATTGGTTTAAAAAAAAATTAAAAAGTCACTATAAAAAGTTAATTAATTTTTTATACTTTTCTACACTTTTTTTATTATAAAAAGTCAAAAAAGTAATTAAAATAACAAATTCTTAAAACAACTCTAAGACCCCATTTAGGATGTTGAGTTTTTAGTTAAAAATTAAGAAAGTTACTATAACTTATCACATTACTCTCTATATTTTTTGGCATATTTTTCATAAAAAGTTAAAAAATCAACTAAAATAGTCAAGTATAACACACAACCCTCAAAATAAATTCTAACCACATAATATAACTTTTTTGTATATTTTTCTTTGTTATGTTTGATTGTTTTTACATTATTAAATTCAATAATACTATAAATTCAAACTTAAGTTTTCAGAATTTTTTATTAATTATATATATATACACTATGCAGGTATTGATTTCCGACCTTACAACCAAACAGGAAACTTAGCTGGAGAGCACGCAACAAAATAGATTAAACCAAGTACTTGCCAACAAGAAGATAAGAATACCATGGTTGCTCGTTCACCCAACGGCACTCCGACGATCAAGTCAGTCAACTTATTTCTCAATGATATCAAACAAAATAATACTAGTTCAGAACGTATCTTAGACCCACGGGGGTGCCCTCTTTATATAATAATCAGTGTCCAACTTCCCTCTTACTTCATAGGACTCTATCCTTTACAAGGATAACATTTATACAAGACTCCTCATATTTAGATTATGATCAACTCTCCTAAGAGTCTATCCTACCTATACGGAAAGAAAATATTCGTCGATGCCCGTACTCCTCATGTCCAAGCTTTGCTTCACTCCGAATAACCTGAGAACACAACGACGGTGAGCTGCCCGGTGGGTGTGCTGCCGGAAAGCCCCTCTGATGATCAAGTTAGCACCCTTTTAGAGAGAGAAAGAAAGAGAAGACAAAAGAGAGATAGAGCTCTGGGTAGCCAGAAATTCAGACCTATTGTATGGAGGCGCCGTTCAGTCTATATAGCCTCTGCACGCGCCACTCTGCTCATCCTTTCCTAGATGTGTGGTTGTACTGCCCTCTCTATTCTTTACACGTGTACCCGTCAATACCGCCAAACAACATTGGCCAAACTGCCAAACAATATTGACGCACATCATTGGCAGGTTTCTCTTTTTGTACTCCAATTGGACCACCTGGCAATTTCCACCAAGCTAGGCATAGCCCGGTCAGTTCCAGCCTCAATTATGGCCGACCTTCAGAGCCGAGCTCAATAACTAGCTCGGTTTGCCCAACCCCGTTTCGTTCCATCATGGTGCTTGGCCGAAGGGCCTAGCTCAATTAAAGGCATGATCATAGATGTCTTGGTTCAATATCTGAGATCAACAGATAGCTCGGTCCAACTCCCAGACCTTGGACCAGCTTAATTTAATCAATTCAGAACCTCGGCCAAACTGCCCTCAGTTATGCCAACTTGGTCGTGTAACCCAACAGCAAGGCCCAAGCCGTAACTAGCTTGGCCCGTTTTCCTGGCGCAAACTTCCCTCTCATTACCCAAACAGGTAGTCCTAGATCATCTAGGACTCTTGGCCTCTATCCAAATATCTCGAATTTCGACATTACTGTATCATATCTCAGTAATATCACAATAACCTCAGCATCATGGCTCACCTACGTGGTATCTTGGCCAACACCTCGGCCACATGGAACGACCCTAAGAATATGTCCCCACAACTGTCCCCTAAGTTCTATTACCTTGGCAACCTAAGGTGATGGAATCTATCTCATTTGATCTTCCAACATGTTGGCTAAATAACATGCTAGAAATACTTCCGACCGAGGTTGTTGGCATCAAGAAACAAGGATTCAAGTGTCCACTCATTAAGAATCAAGAACTAACATGTTCTTTTATCCAAGATCAACATCTCAACTGGGATCGCACTACTAGCCGAGATCATGACTCGTTAGTTCGAGAATTCCAAGAACCCAAGACGCGTGTGAGCTGTCACGCCATAACTGTCTCAACCGTATTACCTCCACGTGTCATAACTAGATTGGAGCATACTAATCACATCCCCATCGTGTCACATCAGTTCTACCCTACACAGCCTAACATCAGCACAGACATGTCGCCCAATGATTCAAAATCATAACTTTTTGCTGCTCTTTTCCAATTCCAACAAAACCTTTTCACTTTCCCATTTCATCTCTTTATGTGTCCCCAGGCTCTCTTTTTTTGCCTCTACAAACCATCATCATTGTTCTTGAAGCTTTCATTGTTGTGGATACTCCGCTCGTGCCCAAGGTTCAAAATTTACCAACTAAATCAAACTAGCAGCCAAGCACTTCATCAGTTGCTCCATGCATCAACCCATCATCTTAACGACAATGCAAACGCCAACATAGTGACAATCTTGTTGCCAAAACCAGAAGCAGGAAACACCGAGGTCCTAAGCTCCCAACCTACGACCTTGACAATCCTCCAATCGCCCTATCTACTGTATGCTAACGAGTAACCATCGACGTAACCAATGACGACATGTCTCACTGACCACTTGTCGTAGAGGACTTTCTTGCTGACATCTCTAATGTCATAATTGTGTAATCCACTCCATCTCCTTATAGTCAATCCAATATGCTCATGTCTCCAGCAACTCAACATCTTGGAAGAGAAGCACATGAAGCAAAATGTCCAAGTTACTGCTGCCAAAGCCAAGGCATGGAAAGCCGAGGCCATTGCTAGAGCCGCCGAAAAGAAAGCTGTCGAAGTTTAGAAGAAACTAGCAGAGGCACTAACCAGCAAGGAACAGACGCTAAGCAAGAAGGCCAAGACTCCGTCTAAGATCATTATAAAGAGCAGGTCAACATCTCCAATAAAATCATCATCTTGGATCATGTCATCTTAGGTATAAGTGTTATCTTGAATACCTTCATCTCACGAAATTTGTTTGAAAATTTTACCAAGTATTACTTTCAAATCACTAACTCAGTTTTCATTAACTTATGTCTGCTCTCTGCCTTCTAATGTGAATGTAAGTTATAACTTAGGTTCACATTAAGGACATAGTAGCTCAACCTTCCCTAAGTTTGACTTAGACATCCAGGACCGATGTCATCGTGTTGATCTCGCCTAAACAAAACACTTAAGACTTAACCTTAGTGCACCGAGAGTACTACCTTCCTTGACTTTTCGTACAAACTAGCCAAATCATGACTGGTTTCACCTTGTTTCTTTTTGAAACATCTCTTTAACTTAGTTCAGCTTTGCCTTCCTGACAAGCCTGAGTTAAATGCACAATTCCTCGTTGGAATATCACTTTAACATAGTTTCAGCTCTACCATCTTGGCAAAGCCTAAGTTAACTCACTCAAGGGACATTCCCCACTCAATGGTCATTCCTTTGATTTCATTTCAATGGTCATTCTTTTCGATTTATTCTTAACTTCGGTTGAGGTTACCGACATCATTAGAGCTGAGCTCTAAATTTTGTCAAGCCATGCTTCAAGGCCTCGACAATCCCTTACCATCAAGATCTTCTAATCTCGTGTAGGCTTTGTTTTATCTCAACTCTGTTAGCTTTGGTAAATTATGATCTTTTCAAAATTGTTCACTTAGATTGAACTCGTTTCATATCAGATTTGCCAACCTAGGCTGAAGCCTTCTCCGCTTGAATCTGCACATTTAGGTTGAGCTCTTGTCTTCTTGGACCTACTCATCTAGGCCGAGATTTTATCTTCTGAGATCTGGGATCTGCTCACCTAGGTTGAGCTTTTTTTTTCTGGAACCTACTCATTTAGGCCGAGATTTTGTCTTCTGGGATCTGAGATCTGCTCACTTAGGTTGAGCTCTTATCTTCTTGGACTTACTCATCTAGGCCAAAATCTTGTCTTCTGGGATCTGGGATCATGTAGCTCGACTTTTTCGTGCCCCCTTTCGGATAGCTCGAATTGGTCCTACAGTTCAAACTCCTGTCACGGTTCTGAATCTAATTTCACAAAGTGCAATATGAAACTGATAAACACCAAAGAGTCCAATCCGGCAAATCATTTTGGAAAATCAATTTTGAATCAAATAATGCCAAAACTGGACTACGTTGCCAGATTGCAGAGTCGCTACCTAAATATTTTGTTTTAAGAAAATTTAGGAAACCCTGACTCGTGCCAAAGGCCACGTGTCCGTCATCACCAAAGTTGTCTTGGCTCAGGAACTTGGGTACCAGAGGGGAAGGTCCTTAAATGAGCACCCCCGCTAGCCCGATCAAATATCGGCATCTACTAATCATGATATGTTGTTTTATAAACACATGTGTTCTTAAATTGATTATTTGTTAACTTTACTATGTGACACACACATACAAGTATAGACTAGAATTGCAAAAATTGGAACGAATTCAACTCATGTTTTCTTTCGAAAATGGTTTGAAGGTGCCACCCTCAAGTGGGCTAAAACGCGGATTTGCCATCAAATATGATGGGCTTAAAACATGATTTGTCACTTCGCAAAGTGGGCTTAAAACGCACATTCGTCGAATTATTCCAATTCAAGCAACAAAGCCTTCATCCACAGGCATTCATACAGTTAATCATTTAAGCACATAGCCTCATGGCAAGCATGCTATCATGGCAACATGGCAATCACACTCATGCAAGTATGCTAAAGCGTAAAAGCTTACCGAGTACTCCAAGCTAAAACAAAAGCTAGTTAGAAATATGTATGATCCTAACTATACAAAATGCCTAATGCAACACATGCAATTATGCAATAAGATAGGCTCAGCTACCCAATCATGGCATATGATACAATTTGATAACATGCTGTTAAACACGTATTCAAATAAGTGTATTGAAATTACGATACAGTTAGAATGATGCGTCGAGCCTCGATGCGTGCAAGACAAATGAATGATGCAAACATACAAGCATAAGGTATGCTAATTGAAAATGACCCTAATCTAACCATCAAAAGCGGTTAAATAAAAAGGAGAAAGACATGGGGTTGGAAGACATGCACACACACACACACACACGCTTATTACAACATTACTCCCTCTCGAAGGAGGGTTCGAATGAATAAGCTAACTAGCTACGCTAATTAAGCTAATTCTTAAGAATAAAACTAATTAACTATTTTAGCTAATTATAACAACAATTGAGTAACTAGCTATGCTAAGCTAATTAAAATATTACAAAATGAATTGAATAACTAGCTATTCTAAGCTAATTAAAGCAATTAAAATAAAATAAGTAAATGGCCTCGGAGGCGAGGGAGACATGCATGCTCGGTTGGCTTCTTCCCAAAAATCCATCGCCTTGTCGTCGGTTGCCTTTATTTGCACTTATTGTGATCTCTGAACATTGTACCAATTTCCAGACTACTTCTGCTCTAACACAGGAACACTTTTGCACAAAAATTGACTGGTGGCCGGTCGGCCACCCTAACTAGCCGATCGGCTAGTTTAAGTGGCCGGTCGGCTACCTCAAGTGGCCGGCCGGCCACCCTTTTTTCCAGATTTTTGTTTTGCTGCAACAGAGAGCAAACAGAGGCAAAGTAATGCATTTTCAAGAAATGTATGTACTGCTACCCTCCTTATCATTTCTCAAGCTCAAAGGAGTGTAGAGCTTGGCTCTCAAACCACCAACCAAGCATTTTCAATGCATGACGGCCAAAGAACCAAGCTTGTACAATTTCAATAAATGCACAAAAACAAGACTCTAGACCACTACCTTGTCATGGATGATCAAAGGCAATGGAGACAAAGGAGGTTGGCTCATTTCATCACTTTGAGTATGAAATGCTCCAATCTACCTTATGTTCAATATAACGTCCGATTAAACACATGCAATGTAAACACAACATGTTTATCTTGTTTAAGTTTTACTTGTCATGTTTTATTTATACATTTTACATTACCGATTAGTCCTTTAACCAATTAAGTCCAAAGTGAAAGTCCTCTAATTGGAAAGAGGGCCTAATCCACAAGCACCTTGCGCATGAAAGAAGCCTCATGTTGTTGGTTAGTAGAAACCCTCAAGAGAGGATTAAAACCATTAGGCATGAGAGCCTCAATTTCACACTCAAGCCAACAAGAGGCTCAAGGCCACTTTCAAAGCAAATTGAAAAGTGAAGAATAGAAGGAGGTTGCAGACTTTTCAGTGCTGATATGGCATGCACAATGACACTAAATCATGTAAGCAACACATGCACAACATGTTAAGAGCCAAAGCGTCAAAACTAGTGAAGAGCACAACACTATAAGCATGCAACACTAAGCTCAATTGACCAAACCAGCTCTGGACAGAGTTAAAACATGCCAAAATAGTGGCTAAAACATGCTGAGATATAAGCATAAAAGGTTAGAAAAACATGCTCACATGTTAGCTCGCAAATGAGACTCAAGGCACAACTCTCAAAAGTAATGAAAGAGTGAAATAAATGAGCATGTGACAGAGATTATGATGCTGAAATTACATGAAAAATGATGTTACAACATGAAAAAAACTCAAACACTTCATGCTCAAAGCCTCAAAACAATGGACTAATGAAGACCTTTACACTATAGCAATGCAAAACAAGCCTCGAAGGACTTAACCAACCTAAAACAGAGTTAAAGTAGGTCAAAATAGTAGCTAAAACAAGCTGGAGCTAAGTTAACACAAGCTAGAAAAATAGGCTAACTCATTAGGCATGCTAGACTAGTAAGCACAATTGCACTACAAGTACAAAAGGCAAGCAACAGGTGCACCAACCAACCAAAAACAGAGTCAAAACATGCCAAAACAGAGCCTGAAACATGCTTGAAATAAGCTAACACAAGCCACAAAAACATGCTACTATGTAATGCTAACTAGGCATGGAAGAGAGACACAAGGAGGGGAGGCCAACCCCTCCATTTTTGGACTTCAAAACATACTTTTTACTACTAAAATAACTCTAAATATTATTTAAGTGGTTTAAAGGCCCAAAAGGTTTGACTTTAACATGCTAAAAGATGATGCAAAGGCTCATGCAAATATGCAACAAAGAGGGGTAGATAACCCTTTAGCACAAAATGGCTTCAAACCAACATGTTCAGGCCCAAAAATCAGAACTTTTTGTAGTTGAAAACTAGGCTCAAAACAGCATAATAAGATGGCAAAACAAATATGTACAAAGAGCTCAAATGAGGTAAGTCTTATACCTTTGAAGCACAGCACTTAAACAGCCACTCTCTTAGGCTCAAATGACCTTCCAACAGCCCAAAATAGGTTCCAAGGGACCTCAGCCCAAAGATATGCAACTTTGACCGCCCTTAAGACTTGGGCGCTACTGATTGTTTACTTAGTGGTGAAAGGTGTGCAGTGCAAAGGTTCGATTTCTCAGGTAAGGAGAGAGTCAAATCCAAACCTCACACCCCATTTTTGGACCAAAAAAGATTTTAGATCTTAAAACCTTCTCTTTCAAAATATTTTGAAAAAGGTTTCTGCGATGTTCCGAGCCTCACATTTTGTCAAATGTTGCGTTTTTCAGTAAACCGAGCAAGGACAAAGTAGAAATGAATGAAAGAAAGATGAAATCTTTGGAAAATCTTTCAAAACACCTTGTTTAGGGGTTTGGATTTGAATAAAAGTAGAGGAGAGAGAAGAAACCAAGTTGGAGAAGAAGATGGGCATGAATCGCTAAGAGAGAGTCACATAGCCCTCGCTAAATCAGGCCTATCCGTCTCTACACTTGGATTTAATCTATGAGACCACCACCGTTGGAAAGAAGACTTCCGAGGCTTCATTTTACACTCAAGAATCTCCTAAATCCGAGCCCGGATGGGGGAGATACGGTTGGTTGAAATTAGGCATCAATCCGATTGAGCTAGAAATGAGTAGTCTTCACTAAAAGAGGCATAACTTTTTGCACAGTTGGAATTTTGATGCAAGGCTGCCACTATTGGAAGCATTACGTCTGGGGATTCAATTTGGACACAAGAATGACCTGAAAATGAGTCCAAATGAAGGATTTATGCCTGGTGTAAGTCGGGGACTGGGGCTAGTTTTTGCCGTCGGCCCCTATGGGAGTGCATCGGCCACAATTGGAGCTCATCGGCCATAGGTCGGCCAAGAGTGAACCTAATCCGCCAAAAATGGTAGCAGGTTGGCCAACAAAGTGGTCAATCAGCTAGAAATGTCCAGAAAGCCTAGAATTGGCAGATATTTCTCCTCCAGTTGTTGTACACTGCTCCAGATATTTCCAATTGAGATATTTTTGACCAAATGCTCTCTTTTTGCTATATATGAAGCTATATCTCATATATCTCCTAACTAAGAACATTGAAGCAATTTTGGGAGCCTCTCTCTCTAAACAAAATCTCTCTCTCTAGAAAATTTTCAGAGCTAAATCTCTGCCTCTCTCTATAGTTCACTCTCCCTTGCCTTTTTGTGCATAGAAGTGCATAGAAGTAGAGAAATACTTCTAGTTTGCATAAACTTCCTTCATCAAAGTTGCATGTCATTGGGCTGAGGTCCCTTGGAACTTATTTTTGGGCTGTCGAAGGGTCATTTGAGCCAAGAAAGTGGTTGTTTTGCTGTTGTGCATCAAGAGGTATATCTCTCTCCCTTTAAGCTTGTTTTTCACACTTGCTTCACCATTCTTTTTCCATTGTTTTGGACTATTTTGGGGCTGTTTTTGAACCATAAAAAAACTCTAATTTTGAGGTTCTAAAATGGTGGTTTAAGCCTTGTTTGGTTAGGGGGTGTTTCCTCCCTTTTGCTCCTTGGCTTGTAAAGCCTTTTGAGCTAAGTTTCTAAGCTTTTTAAATAACTTCCTTTTGGCCTTAAAACCACTGAATTCTTGAGGAATTTCAGTGGTAGAAAACTTGTTTTGAGGTCCCAAATGGGTGGGGGTTGTCCCCCCATCCTCTTCTCTTGTTTGCATGTGTTGATGGCCAACCAAATGAGCATGCGTTTTTACTTCTTTGTGGCTTTGTTTAGGCTCATTTTTGTGACTTTTCAGATATTCCATAACTCTGTTTTTGGCTGTCTTGGTTACCTCTTGCATGCTTATTGCACATGTAGTGTAATTCTATTTGTGGCCTTGCAAAGTAACATGTATTTGTGCCTTAAATTTGCTTAGTTCAAGCATGTTTTTAGCCATTATTTTCCATGTTTTAACTCTGATTTTGGCTGGTTTGGTCACTTCTTGCTTGCATTTTGTACTTGTAGTGCAAATCATGCATACTAGCTTAACATGCTTGATGTTGTAGCCTATTATTTTAGCATGTATTGGCTCCATTCCAGCACATTTTTGATAATTTTTTAGCATGCTTTAGGTCTAATTTGAGTGGCCTTGGTCATGTATGGCTTGCTTTGTATAGCTCTAGTGTAATTGGCTTCACTAGTCTTGAGTTTTGAGATCACTAGCATGCTATATTTGTGATGTGTGTATGATATGGCATCACTTGGCATATAATTTCAGAGCATATGTCATTGCCACACTCTCACATTTTTCACTCCTTCAATGTGTTTGAGAGTTGAATCTTCATGCCTCGTTTGCGAGCCATCAAATGAGCATGTTTTCCTTGTGTTATATGCCTTGATCTTAGCACATTTTAGCCACTGTTTTGGCATATTTAACCTCTATCCGGGGTTGGTTTGGTCATTTAGGCTTAGTATTGTATGCCTATAGTGCTATGCTCTTTGCTAGTTTCAATGCTTTCGACTCCGAGTATGCCTTGCATGCATCATTTTCGTGTTTTAATGTCATTTAGCATACTATTTCAGTACTGGAATATATGTCATTGCATCCCATTCTTCAATTATTATATCACTTTGAAAGAGGTTTTAAGCCCTTTGTTGGTTTGAGCACAAAATCAAGGCGTTCATGCCTAATGGTTTTAGCCTTCTCTTGAGGGTTTCTACTAACCAACAGCATGATGCTTCTTTCATGTTCAAGATGCTTGTGGCTTAGTCCATCTTTCCATTTAGGGGACTTCTCACTTTTGGACTTAACCGGTTAAATGGCTTATCGGTAATCTAAATGAGTAAACAAAATGAATTAAAGTAAAACATGCCAAGATAACATGTTCGTGATGCATCACTTGTGTTTGGATCGGACATTAATCCAAACACAAAAAATGAGGGACATTTTATACTGGAAGTAATGAAACGTGCCTCATTTCTTAGTCGCCGACACCCTTGATCGTGCATGATAGGGTGGAGGCTCATCGAATCTACTTGTACATTCATTGACTTGTACAAACTTGGCTTCTCGGCCATCGTGCATTATAATGCTCGGTTGGTGGCCCGAGAGTTGAGTACCACACTCCTTTGAGCTTGAGGCATGATAAGGAGTGTGGTGGTACACACATTCCCTTGCAAATACACTGTCATGCCCCTGTTTGTGCTCTGTTGCAGCAAAAGGAGAAATTGCAGGAAGCAGTGGCCGACCAGCCATCAAAGCTGCCGATCGACCACCAAGGCTGCCGATCGACTATCAGAAGTGGCCGATGGCCACCATCTCTGGCCGATCATTCCTCAGCATGTTCCTGAGATGGGTCAAAAACAGTCTGGGAGTTGGCACAATTTTCAGAAGTCCAAAAGAGTGCAAACAGAGACATCACGAGGCACGGTAATGGGTTTCCAAGCAAAGCCGACCAAGCATGCATACACCCCTTGCCCCGAGGCTCCTTTTAACTGCTTTGCTTAGCTAGTTAACTATTTGATTATGTACTTAAGTAGTTAATGCACTTAGCTATTCATTTGCGTTTGTAATTAGTTAACTTGTTAGTTAATTAGTTTCGGTTTATAATTAATTAGCTTAGCGTAGCTAGTTAGTTGATTTATTCAGACCCTCCGTCGAGAAGGCAAATGTTGTAATAAGTGTACGTGTGTGTGATGCATGTCTTCCAACCCTACTTCTTTCTCCCTTTTACTTATCCACTTTCAGTGGTTAGATTAGGGCATATTTCAATTAGCATACTTATGCTATGCTTGCATGTTTGCATCATTCATTCATATTGCATGCACCGGGCTCGGCGCATCATTCAAACTGCATTATATTTCAATACACTTACTTGAATACGTGTTTCAAAGCATGTTATCAAGTATTGCATTCATATGCCATCTTAGCTAGCCGAGCCCATTTAGTTGCATTTTGCATGTGTTGCATTAGGCATCTTGTATAATTAGGATCATGCATTGATTTCTAATTGGTTTCTGTTTTGGCTCGGAGTACACTGTGAGTGTTTATGCTTTAGCATCCTTGCATGTGTGTTAGTGTTGTCATGTTTAGCATGCTTGCCATGAGGCTATGTGCTTATATGTTTAACTGCTTGAATGCCTGTGGATGAAGGTTTGATTGCCTGAATTGGAACAACTCAATGATTGTGAGTTTTAAGCCCACTTGAGGGTGGCAAATCCGCGTCTTAGCCTACTTGAGGGTAGCAACTTCAAACCATTTTCGAAAAACAAACATGACATGTTTTGTTCCAATTCTTGCGAATGAGTCTATCCTTGTATGCTGTGCGCATCACATAGTAAGGTTAGCTAATAAACCAGAATAAGAACACATGTGTTTTCAAAAACAACATATCATGCTTAGTAGAGGCCGATCCTTTGATCAAGCGAGCGGGGGTGCTCATTGCATGACCTTCCCCTCTCGTACCTAAGTTCCCGAGCCGAGGCAACTTTGGTGATGACGGACACGTGGCCTTAGGCACGAGTTAGGGTTTCCTAAATTTCCCAAAACAAAATATTTAGGTGGCGACTCTGTAATCTGGCAAAGCAGTCCATGTTTGGCACTTCTTGATTAAAATCAATTTTCCAAAACAATTTGCCGGATTTGGACTCTTTGGTGATTTATCAGTCTTACATTGGACTTTGTGAGATTAGATTCAGAACCGTGACAGGAGTCCGAACTGTAGTAGCAAAGAACTACAATTTGCGCCCTCTCCGAAAGGGAGGCGCGCGGAGCGAGTTCGGGCCGTCTACACATGCCATCTAGGATTTGCTCACCTAGATTAAGCTCTTGTCTTCCTGGACCTATTATTCTAGTCCAAGATCTTGTCTTCTGAGATTTTGGATTTGCTTACTTAGGTGGTGTTCTTCCATCTGGGATTTACTTTACCTGGGCCGTGCTCTTGCATCTAAGATCTGTTTCACCTAGGTTGATGTCTTCTTTACTTGAAGGTCATTTTCATCTGCTCATGAGCGTTCATGTCCATCCCTTCTGGAAAGTTTTTCATTCCATCAATGTTGACGCGTTCTCCATCTTCGCTGAACTTATCATCGCCAACACATTGATCTTGTACGATGATGGCTATCTATTCCGACTAAGTACCCATAGATGGCACTAAATTGAGGGTGTTAATTTCTGACCTCACAACCAAACATGGAACTTAGCTGGAGAGCACACAGAAGAATAGATTAAACCAAGCATCTAACAACAAGAAGACAAGAATACACGGTAGCTCGTCCACCTAAGGGTGCTCCGACGATCAAATCAGTCAACTTATCTATCAAAGATATCAAACAAAATAATACTAGTTTAGAGGGCACTCTCGTGGGTTTAAAGTGCCCTCTCCTAAGAGTTCATCCTTACCCAAACCGATAGTCCTACATCATCTAGGACTCTTATCCTCTATCTGAATATCTTAAATTCCGACATTATTGTACCATATCTCAGCAATATCATAACAACCTCAGCATCATGTTCGCCCACATGGCACCTCGACCACATGACGCGACCTTAAAAATACGTGCATAAAGAGAACGTAGCCAAATGCTTTATAAACGCAGCAGCCCTTTGCATGTCATGTTGTCTATCATCACACAAAATTATCTTCAAAGCTTCAACTAATACTTCACCTTGATCCTTGATTCACAACCGCATTAAAGAAGTATAACCACCTTGCACATTGCATTTAGTAATACGATGAAGATCTCTTCTAAAATGCCATTTTTGCAAAAAGTTGTGGATTGTCAAAATTATCAGTTCCAATCAACAATTTTCACTATCATATATATATTTAGAGAGAGAGAGAGAGAGAGAACTCCAAATATAACCCAAGAAAGACCACTACCACCTCAAGCAGTTAAACTCACAAGGGCCTTGAAGCTAAAGCATGCATTAGAAAATTTTTACCACACTCCACTGATGCATAGTTTCAATGAAGAAAATGTTTGGACAATAACAAAAATTGCACAAATGACTTCATCGAATCAGATTTTAGAATGTATTGTACCAACCTTCCTGGCCTGTACTCGAGTATAATACTGTAAAGTTGAACAAAGAAGTCCTGTAAATCAACATTTAAGGCATCAAGATTGTTTCTCATCACTTTAAAAGCAACAATGCAACATCGCACACATTCAGATACAGTCAACTATTTCAAAAAATTCTCTGAAGAACCATCTGAGTTGCTGCCTCCTCTAGAAAGCTTTCTCAGATAACTTATGAGATCACCCATAAAGTCCAAGTCAATTAGATGAGAGAACTTTCCAATTCCATTTAAACAAGGAGCAAGTAATGGGTGACCCCCAGATACACTAGCTGGTGAGCTCGAAATCCCTTCAGACCTGAGAAAAAAAGAATGGGGGGATTAGCAGAAAGAATATAAATAAATTAACAAAAAGAATAGAAACTGAATCTGAAAATTGTTTTATGGATTATCCATAATCTGTCCAGCAGCCACATTGAATCCAACGAAAAATAGAAGGGAGAACCATATTAAAAAATTGATCTTTATTCAACTTAATTTTGCATCATATTGTAGTGTACATTAAAAAAACAATGGTATTCATTCTGTATTTTTTGAGGCATTGAAATTGGGTGCAATCAGTGTTGCCTTCACTACTGTATGTGCTTCAACGATGTTTCCAATAAAGAAATTTATAACACTTACAGTAATAAGCACATATCATAGTGAAGACAATAATAATTACACATAAGATAATACTAGTTCAGAACATACCTTAGACCCACGAGGGTACCTGTAGACGTCCCCGAACGCCTCGGGAGGGATAAGTCCCCCCGTTCCGTTCGTATTGTGGGTCTACTACAGTTCGAACTCTCAAATTGTCACGGTTCTAAATCTGAACCAAAGAGTCCAAATCCGGCAAATCGTTTTGAGAAAAACAGATTTTTTAGAAAGAAGTACCAAACATGGACTGCTTTGTCAGATACAAAGTCGCCACCTAAATATTTCATTTTGGGGGAATTTAGGAAACCCTAACTCGGTGCCTCGGCTCACCAAAGTTGCCTCGGCTCAGGAACTTGGGTACGATTGGGGAAGGTCAGCTATGAGCACCCCCTCTCGCCCGATCCGAAGATCAGCCTCTACTAACCATGATATCCATTTTTGAAAACGTTTTGTGTTCTTATTCCGGTTATTAGCCTAGATTTACTATGTTGTGCGCACAGCAAACAAGTATAGACCAAATCGCCTAAATTGGAACCAAAACATTGCATATCCGTTTGTTTGGAAAACAATTTGAAATTTGCTACTCGTAAGTAGGCTAAAACACGGATTTCAATGAGTTGTTCCAACTCAAACAATCCAGCCTTCACCCACAGGCATTCAGGCAGTTTATATCACATAAGCATCTAGCCACATGGTAAGCATGCTGTCATGGCGAACACTCACACTCATGCAAGATACTAAAGCATAAAAACTTACCTAGTACTCCGTGCCAAAATAAGAACATGTTAGTAATCATGCATGATCCAAGTCCATGTTTAAATGCCTAATGCAACGCATACGGAATGTCACTAGAGTAGGCTCGGCTAGTCTATAAATGACATGTAAAAATGCACAAGTAGCATGTATTCAAGTTAGATTTGAAATACTTATGCAGTTAGTATGATGCGCCGAGCCCGGTGCATGCAAGACTAATGAATGATGCACGCATGCATAGCATAAGGTATGCTAAATTAAACGTGCCCTAGTACTAACCATCAAAAGCAGGTAAGTAAAAGGGAGAAAGAAGTGGGGGGTTGGAAGACATGCACACACGCACCCACACTTATTACAAATTCGCCCTCGCTCGGAGGGACCAAAAGAATAATACAATTAATTAACCTACAAGCTAATTAAATATTACAGACCAATTAAACTAGTTAAGCAAATTAACTAATCTATTTAAGCAATAAACAGCATCGGGAAG
The DNA here is from genome assembly GCF_004153795.1 of Camellia sinensis. NCBI lineage: Eukaryota > Viridiplantae > Streptophyta > Magnoliopsida > Ericales > Theaceae > Camellia > Camellia sinensis. The sequence goes on from NW_021027713.1 coordinate 196,051, forward strand.
TGGGTCCAGCGCAATGCATGCTCGGTCCTGCTCAGAAGTCCACTGCCATGCACAAGATGCCTCTGCTTGCTGTTTGGCACCTCTGAAAATTGCACAAACTCCAAGGTACACTGTTTGAACACTGTAGAACCCCACCGGCCAAGGGGAATGGTCACCGGCCGTGGACTGGTGGTCATCGGCCACAAATGCAGCTATCGGCCACAGACTTTTGGTCGATTGGCACTCTGTGTAGTCGACCGGCCAAATCTTCCTGCATAGCCTATTTTGACAGCAGCAGAGGGCAAAACATGGCATGGCTAGGTATTTCAAGCAAATGTATGCACCAACACACCTCTTATCATGTTCATGACTCAAAGGGGTGTGCTCCTTGGTTCTCGGACCATCAATCGCGCATTTCGATGCATGATGGCCCAAGAGACCAAGTATACATTTTGATTTTAAATGCAATGCAAACCAAAACAAACAAGTGAGGGGCTCAACCTCAATCATGGATAATCAAGAGGCAAAGCATGCATGCAATGCAACCTAAGCATGTTAACTAGACATGCAACATGGCAATGCAAACAAGCATACAAGGCATGTGACAACTATGCTAGTTACTCAAGCATGCAAGTATGCAAAGCATGCAACATGTTAGGCAATTCCAACTAAGAGAAATGCATGCCAAATGCAAAGTCACTTAAACATGCCATAACACGTGATAGGCTAAGCATGCAATCAACACACAAGGTAAGCATGTCACAACATGCAAGAATGGACTTAGACTAATTTAGGCAGCCCTCAAACTAACCTAAAACAGTGGCCAAAGTGCCCAAAAATGAAGGACTAATGGCATGCAAACATGCATGCAAATGATCTCCAACACTTCAACCATTAAAGAGCAATTCTCAAGCACACTTAAGAAGATGCAAACATGGACATATGGCATGCACACGAGCTTTGAAAATCAGGTTAATGATGGTGCTAAACCAAGCAAATGAGACAAACAAAGCATGCAATTGCTCCAATCAAGGCTAACCTAAGGGATCAAACCGTGGCTATGCAAGGTGAGTCTCAAAGGGTCGAGGGGACTCAAAACAGTCCCTAAGAAGACCAAACAAGGTCAAAGACACACCTAGATGGCATCTAAATGGCCTAAGTCTAAAGCCATGCGCAATGACCCAAACATGGAGCATAAAACACAAACCTTTTGAAACATCAAAGGAGCCATAAATGAAAGTATACAAGCATGCTATATGGACTGAAATGACATGACTAATGGCGCCAAACCACTGAAATTATGCAAGGGGAGCATGCTAGAGGGGCCAACACTCAAGGCTTATAAGGGAGATTACATGGTAGCTATACGAAGCAATTCATGGATGACCCAAATAACCAAAATCAAACCTCAAGCATACTAAAACATGTATAAAAGCTTCACAAAGCTAAGCCGAAATCATGCTAAAAACAAGGCTCAAAGCACAAAGCATGTTAAGGCAATTTCATGGCATTACAAAAGAAGTATGCAAAGCATGCATGGTGTGTCTAAACCAACTAAAAACAGAGCTAATACATGGCAAAATACTACCAAATAACAGCTAAGGCATGGTCAACATGAACCTAAACTTGGTGCTCACACATGAGGCAAAAATGGCCCTTTTTAGCCGAAATCATGCTAAAAACAAGGCTCAAAGCACAAAGCATGTTACGGCAATTTCATGGCATTACAAGAGAAGTATGCAAAGCATGCATGGTGTGTCTAAACTAACTAAAAACAGAGCTAATACATGGAAAAATACTACCAAATAACAGTTAAGGCATGGTCAACACACACTTAAACTAGGTGCTCACATATGAGGCAAAGATGGCCCTTTTCAAGGACAACAAGGAGAGGGGGTGGCCCTCTCCTTCCTAGGACCTCAAGGCACCATCCTCACCTCTGAAATTCCTCAAGTTTTCAGTGGTGAGGAGGCCCAAACACAATGGTCCCGGAGCTCACCAAAATGGCACAAAACAAGGGCCAAACAAGCCTAAAGAGGGGTCAAACAACCCCAAAGCTTAGAGCACTCTTAAACAACTATTTAGAGGGCATAAAAACAGAAATTTTATGTGTTATACACTAAGCTCAAAAACAGATGCAAGATAGGTAAATAAGCTATGCAAAAATGGGGGAAAAGGGACAAGTTTCTTACCCTTGTAGACCCTCTTCACAAATGGTGGACCAACAGCCTCCTTAGGTCCAAACCAGCTTCAAAACTCCAAAAATGACCCTCAAGGGCCTCAGCTCCAAGAAAAGGTGTGATGGTGGGTGTTTGTGCGCAAAAGTAAGACAAAAAAACACACACAAAACACAAGAAATAGAGAGATATAGAGATAGGATAGATTCACAAACCCTAACCCTAAAACCAGAGCTCTGAAAATATTGTCTAAAATGTCTAAGTTCTCTCTTCCTCTCTCTTTCTTCTTTTTTTTGTCTCCTTTCTTTTTGTTCTTCTTTTTCTTTTGTTGATTGATATAGCTATATATCAATCTGCAGCTTCCTCAGAGCACCCACGTCTAGGTATGGGCTGGGGTATGGCCTTGAATGACAGGGTGGCCCTCTCCTTCCTAGGACCTCAAGGCACCATCCTCACCTCTGAAATCCCTCAAGATTTCAGTGGTGAGGAGGCCCAAACACAATGGTCCCGGAGCTCACCAAAATGGCACAAAACAAGGGCCAAACAAGCCTAAAGAGGGGTCAAACAACCCCAAATCTTAGAGCACTCTTAAACAACTATTTAGAGGGCCTAAAAACAGAACTTTTATGTGTTATACACTAAGCTCAAAAACAGATGCAAGATAGGTAAATAAGCTATGCAAAATGGGGGAAAAGGGACAAGTTTCTTACCCTTGTAGACCCTCTTCACAAATGGTGGACCAACAGCCTCCTTAGGTCCAAACCAGCTTCAAAACTCCAAAAATGACCCTCAAGGGCCTCAGCTCCAAGAAAAGGTGTGATGGTGGGTGTTTGTGCACAAAAGTAAGACAAAAAAACACACACAAAACACAAGAAAGAGAGAGATATAGAGATAGGATAGATTCACAAACCCTAACCCTAAAACCAGAGCTCTGAAAATATTGTCTAAAATGTCTAAGTTCTCTCTTCCTCTCTCTTTCTTCTTTTTTTTGTCTCCTTTCTTTTTGTTCTTCTTTTTCTTTTGTTGATTGATATAGCTATATATCAATCTGCAGCTTCCTCAGAGCACCCACGTCTAGGTATGGCATGGGGTATGGCCTTGAATGACAGCTGCCAGCTGTCTGCAGGGATATCTGTTGAAAACCATACTTGGCCGGCTGGCCATCAAAGTAGCCGACCGGCAGTCAAACTGGCCGACCAGCCATCACATTTGGCCGATGGCAATAACACACAACCGGTGGCCTCAAGCCATGGCCGGTGGAGTGTGGGGATGCCTCACAAGGCATTCCCTGCCCTCCAAAGCAAAAACACAAGTGTTTGGTGCAAAACCAAACACAAAACAGTCGAGTCGAGAGATCCTGAGGCAAGGCGCGTAGCCGAGGCTTCCGGGAACTTAAGACGAACACAAACATGGATGATCACCGAGTGTTCAAGCGGTGACGTCCAAGTCTTGAGGACGGTCAAAAATGGGGTGTCTACAGTACCCTCTTTATATAATAATCAGTGTCTTACTTCTCTCTTACTTTATGGGACTCTATCCTTTATAAGGATATCATTTATCCAAGACTCTTCCTATTTAGATTAGGATCAACTCTCCTAAGAGTCTGTTGGCTGCATATTTTGTATAGACCAATCACAACTTAACACGTGGGGAGATAAAGGCAACATGGGGAATTCAAGTCTTCAATCGAAATCAGATATGTGGCAGTTAGCATTGGTAATCATGGATCTACATAGTAATGGATTAGCGAAAAATACAAGATGATGTGGCCTAACGGTTACTCACAAAGTTTAAATTCAAAATCATGATGGAAGCCTAACTGCAAGAGTGGCGTAGTGGGACTGATTGTGAGAGAGCATGTTCAGCAATCATGGGAGGACATTTCGACGGTTGAAAGCTCACTTCGACGATTATCATTGGAAAGTATAAATAGCAGAGAAGGCCCCAGAATAAAAGATCCAGACTCAAATCAAAAAATCATTTTATTTACTTCGTTTTTCCTTCCAGTTTTTATAGTTCTTTACATTTCTGCACTTCAATTCTTGTACTGCACTTCATTCCTAGGAGTAGTTTCAAATAGCTTGTTGCTGTAAACCTCTACGAGGCTGGGTCAGATCATTGTAAGTTTTTCATTTTACTTAATGAAATTTAGATTCTGAAATTATTCTCCAATTGTTGTTATTTACTAATTCTCCTAAACAAGCCACCAGTAAAAGTCCTCTTCATTGAGGCTGAGAGAACTAAAACACAATCATCTGATAATTGGTTGGCAATTAATATTCTGTAAGGACCGATTAATCCTTGCTGGCACGCTTAAAATTACATTATTAACCTTCGAAAGCTAAAAAAGAAAAACATATATTTTTGGCACGCCCAGTGGGACTAATTGAAATGGCTAGATGTAGGAGACAAGGAGAAAATGAACGCCTAGAAGAAGGTGTGGAGGGAGAGGTAAAAGTACCTAATCCAGAGGATAATGTGATAACACATCCTATGGATGCACCTATCTCATCAGAACCTATGGTCGAACAGACCAGCAATTCAAAACATACACCACATGTTCAAAATATTGGACGAAGCTATAGAATTGAACAATCCACTGTTTCATTTACCCAGCCAATGAATCCATGGGGAGGCTTGGTAAATACCATGGGACAGCAGTTAATGAACACAATGAAAAGATGGGCAATATCCTTTATGGATCGAATGAATTCCCATCAACCAACTAGCACAAGGAATATGAAGGAAAATTTAAATGCTCCTCAGCAAAGATTGGCTAGAGATAAATAGCCTATACAAAGTAATGGACATACTGATGGTTGGACTAGTAATCAAAATTATGAAAGGCCGTCACTTATACCTCAGTCATGGTATGAGCCTTTTCGAGGCCTGTGGTAAATCATTAACTAACAGCGAAGTCATACAAATTGGTGAATCTAGGCCAACACAAGAAAATGGCATGAGAATGTTTCCAAATCCCATGTTCGAAGCCATACCTGGCACAAAGGGGTTCACTAATCCTCTGTTCAAATTCACACCCGGGGAGTTGGAAGGGTTTCCTGCAGTTGGGAAAGAAACAACACTTGTTCCTCCTGTTGCAGCACCATTCACAGGTCCTTTCTTAGGACAAGCTCAGAGAGGTCAACCATACCCTCAACAGCAGCCAGTACCACACGGACAGCCAATCCCAAATATACCTCCCTATGGATCAAGAGGGCCTTAAACACAAGGGTTTCTACCAAATCCTGTGTTTATTCCTCCAATGGTAGTCCAACAAGCACAAAATATGGTTCCTATGGACCAAATTGCTAATATCATCAGAGAAATGTGTGGACCTATGGCTCAGGAGGTTCAAACTCCTGTGTATAGAAAGCCATACTCAGAATGGGTAGATAGGGTGTATGAATACCCAAGGGGGTTTAGAATACCATATTTTACTCCCTTTTATGGAAATGGAAACCAGTCAACGGTAAAACACATTGCTAGGTTCGCAGCCCAATGTGGGGAATTTGCCAATAATGATTATATGAAGTTGAGACTCTTTCCAAATTCTTTAACTGGGCCAGCTTTTGTATGGTATATCAACCTTACACCTGGCTTTATCCAAACTTGGCAGCAATTGAGGAGGCATTTCATGCCCAATTCTTCCAAACAGAGCCAGAAGTTTCCATAGCAAACTTGGCAAGGTTGAGTGAAAGGCCTGATGAGAAGGCTATTCAATTTATTGCCAAATTCAAAAGAGCACGAGACAAGTGTAGGGTCATTCTATCAGAGCCTGAATTTGTGAGATTGGCTCAAAATGGTTTAGAGTTTACGCTTTGAAAGAAGTTCGACTTAACTGAGTTTCGAGACTTAGTAGAATTAACCTATAAGGTGTCTAGATATGAATCATTACTTAAGGAAGAACAAGATTGAAGTAATGCATCATAAAAGACTTATTATAGAGACCCTAATTACAAGATTGATGCATCAGAGATCGTGGGGAAAGAGCCTATGACCTGTGAGGCATTAATTCATAAGGATACTACAATAGACCAGCAGTTTAAAAAGAAAGACCTTCATAAGAAATATTCTTTTGATTTAACAAAGGCAGATGACATTTTTGATCATTTGCTTGTAGTAAATTTCCTAAAGTTACTAAAGGGAGTTAAAATCCCTTCCCTAGAAGAACTTAAAGGGAAAATGTATTGTAAATGGCACAATTTTTGGTCTCATTCAACTAAAAACTGTATTGTTTTTCGAGACAGGACCCAAAAACAAAATCGAAAGGGGAGTTTAAAGATCCCAACCAAAGCAGAGAAAGCTATGGGGATTGACACTAACCCATTTGTGGCTTCCCTTTTTCGGGCCCCCTTTTCGAAAGGTTTGAAATGAAGAGCCTCACAGCTCGAACTCCCGCGGCTCTGAATCTAGTCTCACAAGTGCAATGTGAAACTAACAAACACCAAAGAGTCCAAATCCGGCAATTTTTTTTGAAATATCAATTTTAAATCAAATAATGCCAAAATTGGACTACTTTGCCAGATACAGAGTCGCCACTTAAATATTTTTTATTTTGGAAAAATTTAGGAAACCCTGACTCGTGCCGAAGGCCACGTGTCCGTCATCACCAAAGTTGCCTCGGCTCGGGAACTTGGGTATGAAGGGAAAAGGTCATGAATTAAGCACCCCCGCTCACCCGATCAAAGATCGGCCTTTACTAATCATGATATGATTTTTTATAAACATTATGTGTTCTTATTCCAATTATTAAACTAGCTTTACCATGTGATGCGTACAATCAAGTATAGACTAGTTTGCACAATTTGGAACAATTCAACTCATGTTTGTTTGCGAAAATGGTTTGAATTTGCCACCTCAAGTGGGCTTAAAGTTTGCGGATTTGCCATCAAACATAGTGGGCTTAAAACGCACATTCGTTGAATCGTTCCAATTCAAACAACAAGCCTTCAACCATAAGCATTCAAGCAGTTTAGCATTTAAGCACATAGCCTCATGGCAAGCATGCTAAACATGGCAACATGGCAACATGGCAATCACACTCATGCAAGAATGCTAAAGCGTAAAAACTCATCTAGTACCCCAAGCCAAGAAAGAAACTAGTTAGAAAGATGCATGATCCTAACTATACAAGATGCCTAATGCAACATATACAATATACAATTAATAGGCTTGGCTACTAATATGGCATATGGATCGATTTGATAACATGCGGTTAAACACGTATTCAAAAAAGTATTTGAAATGGCAATGAATTTTGAATGATGCGTCGAGCCTCGGTGCATGCAATACGAGATAAATGGATGCAAGCATAAGGTATGCTAATTGAAACATGATCTCTAATCTAACCATCAAAAGCGATTAAATAAAAGGGAGAAAGACGTGGGGTTGGAAGACATACACACACGCATGCACACTTATTACAACATTATGCCCTCGCGAAGGAGGGTCTGAATGAATAAGCTAACCAACTAGCTACACTAATTAAGCTAACTAATTATTACAAACCGAAACTAATTAACTATTCTAGTTCACTAATTATTACAAACCAAAATTGAATACCTAGTTAAACTAACTAATTATTTACAACACTTAATTGATCAAATGCTAATTAAACTAATTAGCTAATCCCGGGAAACAAGAGACGCGTGCATGCTTGATTCTTCACCTGAAAAGCCACTGCCTTGTTGCTAAAAGCCTCTATTTGCACATTTGGTCAATGAAAATGTTGCCCACTTCCAGAACACATCTGGCCCACCTTACTAACACACTGCTCAATTTTCACTGATGACTGACAGGGGGCCGGTCGGCTACCAATGGTGGCCGGTCAGCTACCATTGGTGGCTAGTCGGCTACCATTGGTGGCTGGTCGGCTACTGGTGGTGGCTGTCAGCCACTGCTGGTTTGAACTTCCTTGTTGCAATAGAGAGCAAAGCAGAGCAAAACAGTGTATTTCTCAAGCGTTGTTTGCACACTTTGCCTCTCCTTTTCATGGGGAAATCAAAGGAGGAACAAGCTTTGGTTCACAAACCATCAATCAAGCAATTTCATTGCATGATGGCTTGTGAAACCAATTATGCAAGTTCAATAAATGCGCAACAAGACCAAAAAGAACATCACCCTATCATGCATGATCAAGGGCAATGGAGACCAAGGAAAGTAGCACATTTCATCACTTTTGAGTATGAAATGTCTCATTTTTCTTGTGTTCAAATTAACGTCCGATTTGAACACATGCAATGCAACACAAAGAGATGGTTATCTTGCCTCTTTTACTTGCTAATTTTGTTTACTCATTTTAATTACCAAATCATTCATTAATCCATTAAGTCCATTGGTGAGTGTCCTCTAATGGAAAGAGGGCTCAAACCCCAAGTTGCCTTGGGTATGAAAGAGGCATTACACTGTTGGTAATGAACCCCCTAAGGGATTAAACCATTAGGTGTAGCACCTCTATTTCACACTTAGGCAAACAACTGGTTTGAAACCACTTTCAAAGAAAAACCAAAAGGTGAAGAAATGAGGGAGATTGCAGAGATTGTAAGTGCTGAAATGAAGTAGAAAAAGCACTAAAATATGCAATCAACTCACACCAATGATAGTTAAAGCCTTAAAACACTAAGCTAGTGAAAGAGGTTACACTATAACCATGCCATACAAGGCTCAAATGAAACAAATAACCAAAAATATAGGCAAAACAGCCCTAAATATGGTCTAAAACATGCTGGACTTAAGCCATGAAAAGCCAAAACATTAAGCTAATACATGGGGTTACACTACAACTATGCAAAACAAGATTCAAACAAACTAACCAGCCCAAAGCAGAGCTAAAGAAGGCTATTTCATAGGCTAAAACATGCTGGACTTGAGCTAAGTTAAGCTAGAAAAACATGCTAACATGTGATGCTAACTAGGCATGCAAACAAGACACAAGGAGGGGAGGCTAACCACTCCAAATTTGGACCTCAAAATAAGTTTTTTGCCACTGAAAAACCTCTAAAATTCAGTGATTAAAAGGCCCAAAAAATTTGATTTGAAAGTGATGAATAATGACACAAAAACTTTACAAACTAATAAGCAAGAAGGGTGAACCACTCCCTAACTAAAAAAGAGGCCCAAACCAGCACTTTTAGGCCACAAAAATAGAGTTTTTTTAGTACAAAACCAGCTCCAAAGCAGTAAGAAAAGATGGTAAAACAAGCTTACAAAACAAAGTAAACAAGACAAGTAAACTACCTCTTGAAGCAAAGGGCAATTCTAGGCACAAAACTAACAAAAACCACCTTCAAGAGCTCCAAGAAGACCCTAAGTAACCTTAGCTCAATGGTAAGAGGGTTTGATTTAGGATGTGTATGCAAAAATGTAGAGAAAACAAGCACTTAGGTACAAAATTGTAAGAGAGAGAGAGAGATTTTTTCTCTAAATTTTCTAACCCTCAAAAATGGGGAAGGAACCCCCCTATATATTGAAAAACATGCCTTGAGCTTAGAAACATCCTACCATACACCTGTAGGAAGATGCAGCTCAATGTGCTAATGGCAACAAATATCAATAAATATTTGGAAAAAGAGACTGGTGGCCATCGGCCACCACTGGTAGCCGACCAGCCACCACTAGTGGCCGACCGGCCACACAAATGGTCAGCAAGCACAAGCCATGGCTGACAGCCTCTGGTGGTGGCCGACAGGTCACCACAAGGTTCTAGACACCAAGTTTTGATCCAAAACAAGGCACAGAAAGGACAAGGTCTAAAAGCTCAAAGACAGAGTGTTCCACCGAGGACTTCGGGCGCTTAAAACGAACACAAACAAACATAATCATCATATGCACAAGTGATGACGTTCAAGTCTTGAGAACGGTAAAAAATGGGGTGTCTACACCATTCCCAGAGATTGGGAAAACTATAGCCAATGTTGGTGTGCCAGACTTCCAAAACCTATCCTTGAAGGAATTAGAGGAGGTTAATGTGCAGATGCATGTTGCCAGCCAGACTGCTTTCAAGAATGATATCAAAAGTTCACCAGCAAATAGACAGAGCTTTGCGGACCAAAAGGAGGACTCTAGTGAGGAGGCACTGGATAATAACTCTCTAGAGGCAGCTGTCATGCAAAGGATGTGTCCCAAATGCAGATTAAGTTACAACTGGTTGAAAGGCCTCCCAATTGATGAAAAATAGTATTACAAGGATGTGCAGAGACGCCCTAAACCAACCAGTTCCTACAACAAGAGGCGACACCCAACTGGTCCCAGACAGCAGCCATTCTTGGTTGAACCACCAGCTGCTAGAGTGCATCCTAAGGGTAAAAGACCTCAGCATAAGTTCATACCACCCAACTACTACAGGATGGAAGGCAATTATCCTGAGAGGAGGCCTGGAGTGGGCTCAAGTTATGGAATCAGAGCCAAAGATTGGCCTCCAAGATCAGCCTCAAACAAGATAAAAGGTAACCACCCTGACAGAAGACTTGAATTAGGCTTAACACAAGGGATCAAGGCCAAGCAGTGGCTTCCACAGGCAGCTTCGAAGGCAAAAAAAGCTAGTTCAGCAACTAAACTAGTAAGTTCATGGGTAGCTAGGGTTCCAGATTGGTTTGTCATGCAGAAAAAGCCTAAGGAAATGTCTGCCCAGAAAAGTGTCTTTGGAGACCAGGGTAGAATGATTAAACCTCCCTTGGTGGCTCCAAATAATTGGGTATTACTAAAGCACCCAAAAACAAAGGAATCAAATATGGTTCCAGTAATCTCCAGATCTCAAAGGAGGAAGATCCAGCGAAGGTACACTCAGTACCAAAAGGATCTAAAGAAAAGTGTAGAAATTTCATCATTGGCCCAGTCAAAAGGCCAGACAGAGGGGAAAAAAAAATCCAAAATTGCATTCTAGTCCAAAATTGGCTAATCAGAACAAAAGAAGTGTCAGCAAAGAGCAGTTGGCTAAATTTCACACTGAACTAAAAGCCAGGGAAAGATCCAACTTAGCAGGTCTTAAAAAAGCCTTGATGGAAAGTGATAGTGAGACAGAAGGAGAAGCTGAACTAGGCCAAAGGAAAGAAATGGCTGAGAATGAGATGTTTGAAGCCTTCGTGGCTGAACAGACATTTTTGGTTGAAAAACCAGCTGGAGCAGACCATTTAAAGGAAGTCACTAGTACTGAAGTACCAGAGTGCAGCATGAAAGATGCTTCTGAAATAACTGAACAAGTTAGCCTGGAAAAGAAATAAGTGCAGCCAGCAGTTCAGTTTGGCTCATTTCCTCCAGTGTCAGTGAATATGGTGTATATATTGCCATAGGAGTCTCAGGCTGAAGATGGAAACCAAGAAGGTCAGGAAATTGACCCTATTCCAGTTTCTAGTGAAGATTCACAAGTTAGCATGGTTCAAGATAAGTCTGAAGTGGCCACACCAATGGAAACTGAAGATGAGAGTAAGGAAGTGAGTATTAATATCTTATATCCCTTTGAGTATCCTACAACTTCCATGACATAGCACGTTAAGCCCTTGTATATCAAGGCTCTTTTCAATGGGATATAAATGAACAGGGTATTGATGGATAATGGGGCAGCAGTGAACCTACTTCCAAAGTCCTCTTTGAAGAAACTGGGAAAAAGAAACCCCAGATTAATCCCAACCAGCACAACCATTGTTGGTTTCGTTGGGGATAAGCAGATGGCTTAGGGTATTTTGCCCATCAACCTGAGTGTAGGAACCAGAGATTGCATGATGGTATTCTTTGTTATTGATAGTAATGCCAAGTATAATGCTTTACTTGGCAGGGATTGGACCCACACCAACAAATGTGTGCCTCCCTCTCTATATCAGAAGATAATGATGGCCTTATGCAATGGAGAGATAGAGGAGATCAATGCAAACCCTCAACCTTTTATCGCTTATGCTGACTTTACAGAGGACAAGTTGTATACTGAAGAAGTGACACCACTCAGTATGTTGAGAAAACCTAATGGTTCAGCTGAATTGACGGCTGATGAAGAAGTAACACACCTGATGCACTTAGTACAAGAGAGTGTTGATGAAGAATTTGTCATCAAGGATGATAATGATACCTAGTTGTAGGCAAGAAGATGAAACCCAAGAAGCTAGACCCTTGGCTTTAGTTAAGTTTTCAATGTTGGACATAAAATTGATAGTCGAGAAAGTCCAAGAACAAAAGAAAGAAGCCATGGTAGTTGGCTGTAAACAAGAGCAACAACAGATCAGGTCTTTGACCTTTGATTTGATAAATACTGTGCATTGGACATCAAAACAAAAAGCCAAGAAATATAGGAAAAAGAAGCCTTATGGACAGACTTTGTTTATGAGGAAGAAGGCAAATATGTTAAACCAGAGAAAATGGGAGCAGAACAAAACCAAGAAGTTACTTCGAGGGCAGAAGAAATCAAAAGAGAAGCATTAGTGAGTGTTCAAGTACAAGACCCCTTGGAAGAAGTCAATTTAGGGGGAGGTTCTGCACAACAGCCCATTTATATCAGTGCTTGGTTAAGTCCTTGTGATAGAAGCCAGTTATTGGTTGTCTTAAAACAATATAAAGATTGTTTTGCTTGGTCTTATAATGAGCTACCTAGATTGGACAGATCATTAGTAGAACATAGGCTCCCTTTGAAGTCTAATTTCAAGCCATACAAGCAAACGCCAAGAAGGATGAGTCCCGAAGTGGTTCAGAAGGTCAAGGAGGAAATTCTTAGGCTCTTTAAGGCAGGCTTTATTAGAATAGCTAAATATGTTGAATGGCTATCCAATATTGTGTCTGTGGTTAAAAAAAATAGTAAAATGAGGGTATGCATCAATTTTAGAAACCTGAACTTAGCAACTCCAAAAGATGAGTACCCTATGCCTATACTAAACTAGTAAGTTCATGGGTAGCTAGGGTTCCAGATTGGTTTGTCATGCATATGATGGACAGACATTCTGGTTACAACCAAATCTGCATTGCAGAGGATGATGTCTATAAGACAACATTCAGATGTCTTGGAAATATTGGCACCTTCGAATGGGTTAAAATACCTTTTGGTCTGAAGAATGCTAGGGCCACATATCAAAGGGCAATGAACACTATCTTTTATGATCTCATTGGAGGATATTTAGAGTGTTACATTGATGACATTGTAGTAAAATCCCAGTCCATGGAGGAACACTTGGTTCACTTGGAAGCAGCTTTCGAAAGAATGAGAAAGTTCAAGTTGAAGCTTAATCCTTTCAAATGTACTTTTGGTGTATCAGCTGAAAACTTCTTGGGCCATGTAGTACACAAGATGGGAACACAAATTGATCAAAATAAAGCCAAAGCCATCATTGAGGCCAAGCCTCCATCAAGTAAGAAAGAAGTACAAAAGTTCCTTGGTCAGGTTAATTTTCTTTGAAGATTTATTTCTAACAATGTAGGAAAAACTAAAGTATTTTCTTCTTTATTATAGTTGAAAGATGAAGAGGAGTTTGTGTGGACAGCAAAGCATCAAACTGCTTTCGTAGGAATTAAAGCCTACTTGGCCAAGCCTCCAGTGCTGATGCCACCAAAGAGCGACAAGCCTTTGAAGTTATACATTACTGCAGCAGAGGATTCATTGGGAGCTTTCCTAGCCCAGGACAATAAAGAAGACAAGGAGCAAGCAGTTTATTACCTTAGTAGGTTTTTAAATTCTTATGAATGTAAATATTCAGTTGTAGAAAAATTGTGCTTTGCATTGTACTTTGCAACAATGCAATTAAGATATTATGTTTTGCCTAATGTTGTCTCAGTAATTGCAACCACAGACTTGGTTAAGTATATGTTATCTAGACCAATGTTGAGAGGAAGAATTGGCAAATGGATATTAGCCTTATCAGAGTTTCATCTAGAATATGTCCCCCAAAGGCAATAAAAGGACAAGTTTTGGCTAACTTTTTGGCAGATCATCCATGTCAAACGAAAAGCCAGGAGATAATGGATCTTGGTATGATCAATGTTGAGCCATGGCAGAGCAGTTGGCTAAATTTCACACTGAACTAAAAGCCAGGGAAAGATCCAACTTAGCAGGTCTTAAAAAGGCCTTGATGGAAAGTGATAGTGAGACAGAAGGAGAAGCTGAACTAGGCCAAAGGAAAGAAATGGTTGAGGATGAGATGTTTGAAGCCTTCGTGGCTGAACAGACATTTTTGGTTGAAAAACCAGCTGGAGCAGACCATTTAAAGGAAGTCACTAGTACTGAAGTACCAGAGTGCAGCATGGAAGATGCTTCTGAAATAACTGAACAAGTTAGCCTGGAAAAGAAATAAGTGCAACCAGCAGTTCAGTTTGGCTCATTTCCTCCAGTGTCAGTGAATATGGTGTATATATTGCCACAGGAGTCTCAGGCTGAAGATGGAAACCAAGAAGGTCAGGAAATTGACCCTATTCCAGTTTCTAGTGAAGATTCACAAGTTAGCATGGTTCAAGATGAGTCTGAAGTGGCCACACCAATGGAAACTGAAGATAAGAGTAAGGAAGTGAGTATTAATATCTTATATCCCTTTGAGTATCCTACAACTTCCATGACACAGCACGTTAAGCCCTTGTATATCAAGGCTCTTTTCAATGGGATATAAATGAACATGGTATTGATGGATAATGGGGCAGCAGTGAACCTGCTTCCAAAGTCCTCTTTGAAGAAACTGGGAAAAAGAAACCCCAGATTAATCCCAACCAGCACAACCATTGTTGGTTTCGTTGGGGATAAGCAGATGGCTTAGGGTATTTTGCCCATCAACCTGAGTGTAGGAACCAGAGATTGCATGATGGTATTCTTTGTTATTGATAGTAATGCCAAGTATAATGCTTTACTTGGCAGGGATTGGACCCACACCAACAAATGTGTGCCTCCCTCTCTATATCAGAAGATAATGATGGCCTTATGCAATGGAGAGATAGAGGAGATCAATGCAGACCCTCAACCTTTTATCGCTTGTGCTGACTTTGCAGAGGCCAAGTTGTATACTGAAGAAGTGACACCACTCAGTATATTGAGAAAACCTAATGGTTCAGCCGAATTGACGGTTGATGAAGAAATAACACACCTAAAGCACTTAGTACAAGAGAGTGTTGATGAAGAATTTGTCATCAAGGATGATAATGATACCTGGTTGTAGGCAAGAAGATGAAACCCAAGAAGCTAGACCCTTGGCTTTAGTTAAGTTTTCAATGTTGGACATAAAATTGATAGTCCAGAAAGTCCAAGAACAAAAGAAAGAAGCCATGGTAGTTGGCTGTAAACAAGAGCAACAACAGATCAGGTCTTTGACCTTTGATAAATACTGTGCATTGGACATCAAAACAAAAAGCCAAGAAATATAGGAAAAAGAAGCCTTATGGACAGACTTTGTTTATGAGAAAGAAGGCAAATATGTTGAACCAGAGAAAATGGGAGCAGAACAAAACCAAGAAGTTACTTCGAGGGCAGAAGAAATCAAAAGAGAAGCATTAGTGAGTGCTCAAGTACAAGACCCCTTGGAAGAAGTCAATTTAGGGGGAGGTTCTGCACAACAGCCCATTTATATCAGTGCTTGGTTAAGTTCTTGTGATAGAAGCCAGTTATTGGTTGTCTTAAAACAATATAAAGATTGCTTTGCTTGGTCTTATAATGAGCTGCCTAGATTGGACAGATCATTAGTAGAACATAGGCTCCCTTTGAAGTCTAATTTCAAGCCATACAAGCAGACACCAAGAAGGATGAGTCCCGAAGTGGTTCAGAAGGTCAAGAAGGAAATTCTTAGGCTCTTTAAGGCAGGCTTTATTAGAATAGCTAGATATGTTGAATGGCTATCCAATATTGTGTATGTGGTTAAAAAAAATAGTAAAATGAGGGTATGCATCAATTTTAGAAACCTGAACTTAGCAACTCCAAAAGATGAGTACCCTATGCCTATTACCCCATGCCCATAGTAGACTTATTGGTGGACAGCTCAGCAGGGCACAAGATTTTGTCTATGATGGACAGACATTCTAGTTACAACCAAATCTGCATTGCAGAGGATGATGTCCATAAGACAACATTCAGATGTCTTGGAAATATTGGCACCTTCGAATGGGTTAAAATACCTTTTGGTCTGAAGAATGCTGGGGCCACATATCAAAGGGCAATGAACACTATCTTTTATGATCTCATTGGAGGATATTTAAAGTGTTACATTGATGACATTGTAGTAAAATCCCAGTCCATGGAGGAACACTTGGTTCACTTGGAAGCAGCTTTCGAAAGAATGAGAAAGTTCAAGTTGAAGCTTAATCCTTTCAAATGTACTTTTGGTGTATCAGCTGAAAACTTCTTGGGCCATGTAGTACACAAGATGGGAACACAAATTGATCAGAATAAAGCCAAAGCCATCATTGAGGCCAAGCCTCCATCAAGTAGGAAAGAAGTACAAAAGTTCCTTGGTCAGGTTAATTTTCTTCGAAGATTTATTTCTAACAATGTAGGAAAAACTAAAGTATTTTCTTCTTTATTAAAGTTGAAAGATGAAGAGGAGTTTGTGTGGACAGCAAAGCATCAAACTGCTTTCGAAGGAATTAAAGCCTACTTGGCCAAGCCTCCAGTGCTGATGCCACCAAAGAGCGACAAGCCTTTGAAGTTATACATTACTGCAGCAGAGGATTCATTGGGAGCTTTCCTAGCCCAGGACAATAAAGAAGACAAGGAACAAGCAATTTATTACCTTAGTAGGTTTTTAAATTCTTATGAATGTAAATATTCAGTTGTAGAAAAGTTGTGCTTTGCATTGTACTTTGCAGCAATGAAATTAAGATATTATGTTTTGCCTAATGTTGTCTCGGTAATTGCAACCACAGACTTGGTTAAGTATATGTTATCTAGACCAATGTTGAGAGGAAGAATTGGCAAATGGATATTAGCCTTATCAGAGTTTCATCTAGAATATGTCCCCCAAAGGCAATAAAAGGACAAGTTTTGGCTAACTTTTTGGCAGATCATCCATGTCAAACGAAAAGCCAGGAGATAATGGATCTTGGTATGATCAATGTTGAGCCATGGTAGATATGGTTCGAAGGGTCAAAGGCCCATGATCTGATTGGAATTGGTGTTGTAATTAAGTCACTACAGGGGGTAGAAACCACACACGATTTCAAAGTGGATGAAACTACTTGTTCCAATAATCAAGCTGAATATGAAGCTTTAATAATGGGACTGGAAATGCTTATTGGATTACCAGCTTATGCAGTTGATATATTTAGAGATTCTCAATTGGTGGTCAACCAAGTGAAAGGAATTTTCAAATGTCAAAGTGCAAGCATGTTGCCATACTATGTTGTTGCATTACATTTGCTTTCTCAGTTTCAGATAGCAAATGTGACTTATATCCCAAGGTTCATGAATAACAAAGCCAATGATGTAGCTCAGAAAGCTTCAAATTTCAGAAGAATGGATGACACTCAAATAAACATAAGTCAGGCAACATATCAAAAATTAATACCACCTTTAGCTAAAAGGAATGTGGTGTTAGAAGTCAATCATAATGACTTACAAGATCAAGATTTGAGGCATCCAATAATGCAGTACCTAACTGGCCCATCTTTGAAAGCCAGTAGAAAGATCAAATTACAATCTATGCAATACATAGTGTATGGTAATGCTCTTGACAAAATGAGAGCAGATGGATTGTTATTGGAATATCAAGGGCCAAAGGAAACATTAACAGCCATGGCTGAAATTCATGAAGGCATTTGTGGTGCTCATCAGCCTGGTGTGAAGATGAGATGGTTGCTTTGAAGGCATCCCTACTATTGGCTAACCATCCTTAAAGATTATATAGAGTATGCTAGAGGTTGCCAAGCATGCCAAAAACATGGCATGATAAGACATGTACCCATAACTGATTTACATGCAGTTATGAAGCCTTAGTCATCTAGAGGTTGGGCTATGGATATGATAGGTAAAATACATCCACCCTCTTTGAAGCACCATTGTTTCATCCTAGTGGCTACAGATTACTTCACTAAGTGGGTTGAAGCTAAACCATACAAAGCTGTGAATCAAACTGAGGTTATTGGATTTATTAAAGATCTAATCCACAGATTTGGCATCCCACAGACCATAACTATAGATAATGGGATTGTATTTGATGAAAAAATGGTAAAGTCTTTCACAGCAAAATTTGGAATTAGTTTTGTTAATTCCACCCCTTATTATGCATAAGTAAATAGTCAAGCAGAATCATCCAACAAGTCATTGAAAAAAGGAATACAAAGAATTGTAGAAGACAATCCTAGGGATTGGCATAATTTGTTGTTGGATGCATTATGGGCCTATAGGACTTCTCCAAGATCAAATACAGGAGTAACTCCTTATGCTTTAGTATATAGACATGATGCAGTGTTGCCTGTAGAAATTAACATTAAGTCTTTGAAGGTGAAATGTCAGGACCAGTTAACTTCTGAGCAATACCATCAAAGCATGCTTTTGGAATTATAGAGTATAGATGAAGCTCGAATTTTTGCATTAAATAATATTCTGTTCTAAAAAAAAAAGGCAGCCAAGAGCTACAATAAGAAGGTTAAGCACATTAGTTTTGATGAAGGTGATTTGGTATGGAAGACAATACTTCCAATATGAATTAAAAGCCATAAGTTTGGCAAATGGTCACCTAATTAGAAAGGTCCATATCAAATTCATAGAGTCTTGCCTGGGGGAGCATACTATTTGAGAAATCTGAATGGATATGTGCATCCTAAGAAAATTAATGGCAGGTACTTGAAACCTTATTATCCAACTGTGTGGGAAACACAAGAAGTGTAGAAAATGCTAAACAAGAGAAGCATAAAGACACTCAAATAATGAATAAAGATTTCATTTCGTATAGGGTTGAGTACATGCAGCCGTAAATTGGCCCAAAAATTAGTACGATGTTTCAATTGCTCCCTTATAATTGATTCTCTACTCCTAAGAGATGGGAACAACTGAATGGCAGTAGCCATGTCCTGTCTTCGATTAGCTAGCCCTTGATTGGTGATTAGCAGCTTTGTAGCAGTTCGATCCAAAACTAGATTAACTACTAACAACTCTTCTTCTAATTGAGCCTTCTTCTCCAAGAGCTAGGTTCGAAATTGAGAAGCAGAGGAATGTTGTCCTTTCAATTCAGACACCTCAGCATGTATATGGGAAACAAATTCACTGTCTTTTAATAGCTTCTCTTCTGCAGCCTTGGCAATTTGGCAGATGTTGACATAAAAATCTATGGCAGTTGCTGCCTGGGACAAGTGACTTGAAATAGCCATGTTGGATTGCTCAATGACCCTACAGCATTGGAGAAAACCATTCTTGATGATAGGTCTTTGTAAGGCTTTGAATGGGATCCTTGAGAATAATGTCAGCAATTCCAAATAGATGCCCAAGTCTAGTGGAGGTAAGAAAGCCTTATTGATGGTTGAAGAGCTCTCAAAAATTTCCAAGAGAGAGTCAGCCAGAACCAATGGCTCAGCTTCATTACCGGTTGATGGAATGGTAGAAGGTATGTCAAAAAGGCTAGCCAGCCTAGCTTCAAAAATGTCTATCTCTTCCACAGACATTAGAGGTGCAGAAAGGCATGTGGTGGAAAGAAGTGATGGCTACATAGGGATAGGAGAGGAGGATGAAGTGTCCCTAGCAGTGTCTATAGTCCTGGCCACCAATAAGTCAAGAGAAGAGGGACTGGAGCTGGATAGTGATGGTGGACAAAGAATTGGTGAGCTACCAGTATTTTCTCTGGGAGTATCAGCTATCACTGAAGATAAAGTGATAACTGGGATCTCATCAAGTGGGGAAGGAGCAGCCAGGATTGTAGGAAGAGTAAATTGGACTGAGGTAAAGGTTAGATGAGGAAGATGTGGAGTTAAGCTAAAGGATAAACATATATGAATGCTTTGCCTCAAAAAATGTATGAAAAGTATAGAACCAAGAAGTGGAAGTATTGCCTGGATGGGCTCTATACTTAAAGACACTTTAGTGTCGATTTTCTTCCTTCTTTTTGAGGTTGCATCTAATGGTCTTTCAACTTCAGATAAGACTGAAGAAACCTTTATCAAAGGAAGAGATAGAATAACTATTGCTGCAAAATAAGAAATATGAAGCAATTTTAAGTTTCATTACTGAAAACTTGGGAAAGGAAATTACTAGAGACACAAAAGGAAATTACCAGCTTCAAAAGTGGTAGCAATGGTTGGAGAACTGCGAAGGGCATAATGTTCAGCAATTTGCTGCCTCCTTACAGCTTCTCTTTAGAGTGTATCAGCAGCAGCAACTTCATCCCTTAGTACTAGCTACTGTCTCCTCTTCTCAAACCTCTGAAATACAATGATTTCTTTGGAGTGCTTCTCTTCCACTGATTTGGCAGCTGCTCCATAAGTAGAGTCCCCAATAAGGTCAGAGGGAGAAACTGTCATTTTCTTCCTTCTTTTCAATGGTGTCTCTTTCTCTTTTCCTATTTCTTCCTTTCCAAGTGAGTTTCAGGTATCTCCTCCTCAAGATCAAACAAAAGTCTTCTTTTCCTCTGTTATTATTGCTTGCCTTTGAGGACATTCAAAGCCTGAACTCTCTGAGGAGATTCTACTTGTGAAGCTCTTGTATTAAAAAAGAAAGCCATAAGTAGATGAACAAGGCCTTATAAACATCATAGAGAGAAGAGAAGGGAAAAAATGAAAATGCATGCCTTTCTTTGAAGCAGCCCTGGTGCCTCTAGGAGAATGAGGTGAGGCAGCAAAAGTAGTCTCTGTGACAGCAGGAGTAAGAGCTGGGATAGCAGGGGCAATAGAGACTGTAATAGTGGTCCCAGTCTTTTGGGGTTTGGCTTGAGTGGACACATCTAGTCCCACTAGCAGATCTTTGAGAGTTATTTCCAAGAGCACCTCCATATTGGCTATCCACCAATTTTGAAATCTTTTCAAAGCTATGCCATGTGGGGTAAAGGGAGTGAATTGAAACTCACTCAACTCTTGTAGCAATTTGAATGTTGCTTCTTCCAATTTTTTTTCAGGTACCTTCAGGTCTTTGACTATGAGATTGGTATTGGAGAGGCTACAGAGAGGGACATGGATTCCTTAAGTAAACCCAAATTGCCTGGCAAATTGGGAAGGACAGTAAACTTCAGATATACATTTGCAAGCTCGAAGATTCAAAGTACCAATGAAGAGCTCCCTTGGCAACAAGATAATGGCCCACATATCCTTATGTAATGAATTGGAGCACTCCCTATTAGCCAAAAATGCCCTGAGTCAGGCTGGTCCTGTATTAGTTTTGAAGGGGCAAAAGAAGAAAAGAAGTGGAAAAATTGGGAGTTAATGAAAAAAAGTAAAATAGTAGGCAAAGCTGGAGGGATGTAAAGAGATCCTGGCAAATTTTTCTCTGTAAGTAGTGGGTTCTGGCACCAAAAATCTCAAGCACTTGGAATGTAGACCAGTGAAGTATGCGAAGAGCTAGAGTTGTAATACCCATAGAGGGCCTCCTTGGTTAACATCCAAAGGTTTCTCATAAAATTGGGAGCAGGCTCTATAAACATGGCCTAAAACATAAGGAGCCAAGGCTATCCTCTTCTTCGAGGCAAGAGCCTTGGTAAGTGGGACAAACTCAGGCATAATCCGCTGAGATGAAGTGCAAAAGAGAAATTTCAGAATAAAGAAAAAGAACTCTCGATCATCTACAGAACTTACCTTCTTGTTCTCAAATTTTACAAAATCATTGAAGGAAGAGTTCAAGGATGGAATGGTGAAGTTGACCGAAATGTCTGGGTAACTAGGCGAAAAGGGAGTACCAAATGGTGAGAGCCCTAAGAGATGGAAAATATCAAGAATGGTGGGGGCCATCATACCACACCGAAACTAAAAAAAATTGAAAGCTAAATTCCAAAAACAAAGGGCTGCAGGAATCAAAAAAGGATCCTTAGGGATAATGAACCTGGAAAGGCGAAGGGCAGAGCTCTTGTAGATCCAATTCTCTGACTGACACAACTCTGTCATACCGCTCCTCCCATTCAACCATCAATGTGGGCTAGCAACGATGGGAATGGTTTACCCTCCAACTTCCCCAATCAAAACCCCTTTCGTAGAGCAGGCAGTAATCCTCTAAACAAAGATACAAAGCAGGAAGTTGAGCTGGGGCTTCTCTGAAGATGGGTCCCAAGACGTATTCATGCTGTTCATTATGGTGAGGAATAAATAGGCGACCATCTATGGCATTCGATTCACCAGCTCTGAGCTTGGATATCTCTTCGTCGATACACCTCTTTAAAGCCAAGGATGGACTCACGCGCTCCACAACTGGTACTTTTAGGGAGGAAGAATCCATTAGCAAGATTTTTCGGAGGATGAAGCTGAGAAAAGAGTAAAAATGAGGAGAAAGCAGTAGAAATGAAAGGGTTTGTGTTTTCGGCAAATGAGTAAGATAAAAGCGCGAAGGGAGAGGGTTTTAAACCTTTCTGCTCGAAAGATGCCCCATCTATCTAAGTAGGTAAAAAGACCTGAGATAGATTGTTTGGCTGATGTTGGAACCCATATGAGTTTAAGACTTTGTCCTAAAATTTGTGACGATCCTGAAAGTGCAATGTGAAAAGTCTCTCTCAAGGTTGATTGTTGGGGCGGGAGACATATCTCAAACAATCAAATTGCCTTCGAAAACAAATATTTAGCTTCGAAAGTCAAGATTTGGCTCCAAAGCCAGATGTCAAACGATCAACTAAGGCTTCGAGAGCAGGTAATTGATTTTGAAGCACATTTCATGCTTAAAAATACAATCAACTAAGGCTTCGAGAGCAGGTAATTGATTTTGAAGCACATTTCATGCTTAAAAATACAATAACGCTTAGGTTTTGTCTGCTTCAAAGGGATTGGTGACTTGCTATTAGGTTTCTTATAAAGATAAAATCCTTCGAAGTAAACTTTGAAGTGTTCTGCAGCTAGAATGTGTTTGTTTTAGACTTCAAAGTTGCAAAACCAGTATTTGGTCAAGTAGTGAAGAAACCCAAAAGGGCTAACTCTTTAAGAAGTAAGCAGTATAATTCCTAAGGGAAGTTTTCATACTTCAAAGCACGTAGACTGTTCTTCTAAGCAAAAATGTTTAAATTCGAAGCTGATTGGTTATGCAGATTATGTTAATTATGTGATTGGAATGTGAAGCTTAGGGCAAAAGTTGTCTTCTTTAAGAAAAAATTCCGTTTCCACACTTTGAGAGTAAGTTTGATTGATTTGAAGTTTTTTGTGAACATAGTAAGAAGCAAGGTCACATCAATCATACAACCAAACATACAATTGGAACATAAAACCAGATCATGCCGAATAAAGAAAAAAAAACCTAGTTTTATTGATATGTAAATAATTACAATAGAAAGCCTTCTTGGCTACAAATTCAATCTCATAAAAATAAGGAATATAAAGAATAACAAGGTCATGAAATTTGTCCCAGCAATAGTTAATGAATTTATATTCCTTCTTTATTCTGTCCTCTGTCCTATCCAAGCTAGGTTACTGTAGTTGATATGTTCTTATTTGATGGAAAAGTTGTTCAGCTTTCATTTCGAACTCTATCTCCTTCAATCCTTGTTCTATTTCGTCCATCTCTAGATCATCCTAGTATGCAGAATCCTTATTTTTAAAGTCATTATATTCGTCAATACGATTATCTGCCTCGTACTGGGTTTGAATTCGTTTGGCCGAGATTTGGTCCGAAGAATTAGTGGTAGCCAAAAAAATTTGGTATCAATGGAGAAGAAGCGGGAGTTGATCCAAAAAAGCCTGAAGCTCTGCTTGAGCAATGGGGTTGAGAACATAACCCCGAGTCATAATGTCACAGGCCCATCAGAAGTTCTTGAGAGGAGTCTCATCTCCAAGAACATTGAAGGACAAGTGAGAAAAGGACGTAAGCAGAAGTTAAGCTTGGTATCGCTCAAATGTAGTGGGAAAATCTTGAGGTTGGTAGGAAGGAAGAAACTAATTCTCGAAAAGAGTAAGTTTCAGTTCTTCCATCCAGTGAGGATTCTGAGGAAGAGAAGGCACATGAGGGTCCATCCCAAAGGAAGAGGGGATTATTCACACATTCAAGCCAGTCAGAAGAGCAAAGTTTTGCCTTCTTAGCCAAAAACGACAGATTGTATCCTTGTGCTTCCTCTGGACGAGGAGTTGCTTGCACTATCTTCGTGGGCATAGAAGATATGTACCACACCATGAGTAAGTTGTCCTCTAGACTGCATCGGTGATCAATGGATACATAGGGGTAAACCGCTGAGCTCCGAGCAAAATGAGGGATAGACAGAGGATCTACGAATTCAACGAATCAATGGTGAATTCGCTCTCTTAGTTTGGATTTATCACGTTAGACTTATTTATTTTGATGGCTTATTTAATTATGTTTTAATTTATTTGAAAAAGAAAAATAGAATACAAAATTTATTTTGATGATTTATTTAATTATGTTTTAATAGAATCCAAAATTTATTTTGATGATTTATTTAAATTTTGTTTTAATTTATTTGAAAGAGAAAAATAGAATCAAAATTTATTTTGTCCCATTATTTCTCACCTAAACTTTTATCCTAAATGTTGTTTGAATGTATTTAATATTTGCTTAAATCATGAGTTCATTTCAACCCAAAAATAATGCCCAAATCAGAGGTTCAAATAGCCCAGCACAGCAGCAAGCCAAAAGGTTCAAGTGAAAGATATTCAAATTAGTAATGATGGAGTGGAAGATATTCAAATTAGTAACGATGGAGTGGAAGATATTCAAATGAATACAACGACTATAAACAGCTATAAGTTTCATTATATATACCAAAGCCTCTAATGTAAATAAGTTACAAAAAAATTAGAAAATATTCTTTGATCTATAATCACTCACATCTATGCTTTGAAAAATTCTCTGAGTAGTGTTTTTCAATTTTTGTTTACATTCTCTTTCAGAAATTATATACTGAGACGTATAGCTTTAAGCCCATCTTTCCTGTGTGAGGTTTACAGAAAAACCAGAGCTTCATTTTTATATCTATCTTTGAGAGATAATTCTTGTAGCTTTCTGTGAAAGCAAAAACACCTTCTTTTCAACCTTGTAAGAGTGTAGTACACTCAGTGTTCTTGACTTAGAAAGTCTGTGTAAAATCTGTGAAGGATTGCTCCATCTGTAAAGAAGTTGCTAGCACCCTGTGAAGCTAGAGTATAGTGAAAAATCTCAAATGAAGCTTGAGGAGTGGACATAGGCTGAGTTGAAGCCGAACCACTATAAATTTGTTTGCCTCTCTCTCTCTCTTATCTCTTTATTTTATTTAAATTGCCATAACTATATTTCATATTTTTATTGTGCTAAAATCATTAATTGACATAGTTGTTAGAACACTTGTTTTAATTACTTTTATTTCATTAACTATATTTATCTATTGTGCTAGTCATAATTTTTATTAGGGTATTATTACTTTTATTTGTAAAAACCTAATTCACCCCCCTCTTAGGTTGTCTTTTGGGTAACAATTGGTATCAGAGCCTAGACTCTTATTTTAGATTTAACCATCTGGGAGTTTCGGTCTATGGCAACCTTAGCTGAAGGGCAAGCCACAAATAGGCCACCATTGTTTAACGGAAACAACTATAGTCATTGGAAGGATAAGATGACCCCATACCTACAAGTCACTAATTATGCCATATGGATTATTGTCACCAAAGGTCCAAAAATTCCTATCAAATTAGTAGACAATATTAGTGTACCTAAAACTGAAGATGAATGTGATGAGAGGGATCATAAATTATTGTAAGCCAATGCTAAAGCCAAACTCACCCTTGTTTGTGGATTAGACTCTAAGGAGTATAATAGAATTTCAAGTTGTGATTCGGCAAAAGAAATTTGGGACAAACTTGAGGTAACGTATGAAGGTACAAACCAAGTGAAGGAATCTCGTATTGATATGCTTGTTCATAGTTATGAATTGTTTAAAATGAACTCTGATAAATTTATTTCAAGTATGTTTACTAGATTTACTGAAATTGTAAACTCTCTGAAATCTTTTAGCAAAATTTATACTAATAGTGAATTGGTGAGAAAAATTCTTAGGTTGGGAAGCAAAGGTCACGGCCATTATAGAAGCCAAAAATCTCTCCACACTTGGATTGAATGAGCTTATAGGTTCCCTTATGACTCATGAGATCACCATGAAAGGACATGAGGATGTTGAAAACAAAAACAAAAGTGGAATTGCATTCAAAGCCTCATCAAATGAAGGAGAACATGAAAACTCCAATGAGGATGAAAGCTATGCCATGTTTACTAGAAATCTCAAAAAGTACTTCAAGAAAAACAATTATGAAAGAAGAAGACCTTTCCAGAAATAGTACAACAAAGATAACAAGAAAGAGCCTATTATTTGCTATGAGTGCAAAAATCCTGGACATATGAAGATTGATTGTCCAAAATTGAAGAATCATGGAAAAGACTACAAAAGAAACAAAAAGGCCATGGTAGCAGCTTAGAGAGAAAGTGAAGATGAAAGCTCAAGTGATGAAATTGAAAATAAAGTAGC
Organism: Camellia sinensis; assembly: GCF_004153795.1. Classification (NCBI taxonomy): domain Eukaryota; kingdom Viridiplantae; phylum Streptophyta; class Magnoliopsida; order Ericales; family Theaceae; genus Camellia; species Camellia sinensis. The sequence goes on from NW_021027713.1 coordinate 222,707, forward strand.
CAACTTATGTCTCATGGCTCTTGAAGATGAAAACTCTACTCAAGATGAGGTAACTACTCTTTATAAAGAACTTGAAAGTGTATTCCATGAACTACAAGATGAATTTAGAAAAGTTTGTGCCAAAAATAATGTGTTGAAGAAATCTGTTTCATCTTTATCTATTAATGTAGAAGAATTAAAGAAAGAAAAAAATTGTTTTGAAAAACGATTTTGATACTATCTCTAGTGATGATTTACTTTAAAAAACAATATTGATGATTTAACAAAAACACTTGAAAATTTTGTAAGAGGTAGAAATAATCTCAACACGCTTCTTGGAAATCAAAGATGTGTTTTCGATAAAGCAAGCATTGGATATGACCCTATTAAAAAACAAAAGAATCTCAATACAATTTTTAAAAAGGCACCTCTCATGACTCACCCTCATATTACTTGTTGTTTTTGTGGAAAGAAAGGTCATTATATATCTTCTTGTCCATTCAAAAATAATATAAACATGGGAATTAAAAATATTTGGATTGTTAAGGGATCTAACAAAACTAACCAAGAAGGACCTAAGAAACTATGGGTACCAAAAACCAACATTTGATTATCATCTTGTAGGTTTGCTTTAAGTCCAAAGCTAAAGAAGGGAAGTGGTACCTTGATAGTGGATGTTCCAGACACATGACCGGAGATAAATTTTTCTTTACTACACTGTCATCCAAAGATGAAGGTTTTGTTACTTTTGGAGACAACAAGAAAGTAGCATCGGTATTTCTTCTAACCCTTCTATTGAAAATGTTTTACTTGTTGATGGACTTAAGCATAATCTACTTAGTATTAGTCAATTATGTGATAAGGATAATTAAGTTATTTTTGATAAATCACATTGCACAATTGAAAGCACAAAAGACCATAAATTTTTATTCGTTGGTAATCGTCATGATAATATTTATGTTTTTCATCTCAATGATCTCTATGCTAGTGATGTTAAATGTTTATATGTTAATAATGAAAATAGTTGGTTATGGCATAGAAGACTTGGTTATGCCCATATGGATTTAATTGCTAAACTTTTGAGAAAGGATTTGGTCATTGGACTTCCAAAAATTAAATTTGAAAAAGATCATCTTTGTAGTGCGCTTGTCAACAAGGAAAACAAACTAAAACATCATTTAAATCAAAATCTCATATTTCCACTACTAGACCTTTACAACTATTGCATATAGATTTATTTGGTCCCTCAAGGACATCTAGTCTAGGTGGTAAACTTTATTATCTTGTTATTGTTGATGATTATTCAAGATTTACATGGGTTATATTTATAACACACAAAGATGAAACATTTTCTTCTTTCGCAAAACTCTATCGTAGAATTCAAAATGAAAAAGGCTTTCTTATTACTAATATTCGAACCGACCATGGTAGAGAACTTGAAAATGAGAAATTTGAATTGTTTTGTGATGAGCATGGTATTGGACATAATTTTTCAGCACCTAGAACCCCTCAACAAAATGGTGTAGCAGAAATGAAGAATAGAACTTTAGAAGAGATGAGTAGAACAATGCTTTGCGAAAATAATCTTCCTAAATATTTTTGGGCCGAAGCCATTCGCGCCGCATGCTATATTTTAAATCGTGCATTAATTAGACCTATTCTAAAAAAGACTTCTTATGAACTTTGGCACTATAGAAAGCCCAACATTAGTCACTTGCATGTTTTTTGTTGTAAATGTTTTGTGCATAATAATGGTAAGGATAACTTAGGTAAATTTGATTCAAAATATGATGAAGAAATTTTTCTTGGCTATTCCTTAACTAGCAAAGTTTATCGTGTTTTTAATAAAAGAACTCATGTTGTGAAAGAATCTATACATGTGGCATTTGATAAAACTAACATCTTTGCTCAAAAGCAAACTGTTAGTGATAATATAGATTTGGAACCAAATGTGGAAGATTCAAGAATCTACAAAGAAGAGAACCAACCATGTAAGTTGAACAAAGAGATTGAACAACCTATTCTCCCACCTCAAGAAAAAGGAGGAAACAATGATGATTTGCCAAGAGAATGGAAGTTTGTTCATAATCACCCTAAGGATTTAATCCTATGTGACCCTACAAAAGGTATTGAAACTCGCTCTTCACTTAGAAACATTTGTAGTAACTTGGCTTTTCTCTCACAAATTAAGCCTAAAACCTTTCAAGAAACCGAATTTGATGAACATTGGATGATAGTTATGGATGAAGAGCTTAACCAATTTGAGAGAAACAAAGTGTGGGAACTTGTGCCAAAACCTAAAGATCATACCATTATCAGTACCAAATGGATCTTTCGAAACAAGCTTGATGAATCCGGCACAATTATAAGAAACAAGGCTAAACTTATTGCACAAGGATACAATCAAGAAGAAGGTATTGATTTCGATGAAACCTTTGCTCCGGTTACTAGATTAGATGTCATTCACATATTACTTGCATTTGCAAGTTTTAGAGATTTCAAACTTTATCAAATGGATGTAAAAAGTGTCTTTCTTAATGGTTTTATAAATGAGGAAGTTTATGTTAAACAACCCCCAGGTTTTAAAGATCATGCTTTTCCAAATCATGTTTTTAAACTATCAAAAGCTTTATATGGTTTGAAACAAGCACCTCATGCATGGTATGAACGATTAAGTAAATTTTTTATTGAAAATAATTTTTCTAGAGAAACGATTGACACAACACTTTTTGTTGAAACTAAAAATGATGTTTTATTTATTGTGCAAATATATGTGATATTTGGTGCTACTAATGAAACCTTGTGTAAGGAATTTGCTAAGTGTATGCAAGATGAGTTTGAGATTAGCATGATGGGGGAGCTAAATTATTTCCTTGGGCTTCAAATCAAACAATGTAAGAAATTAATTTTTATCAACCAAACTAAGTACACAAAAGAACTACTCAAAAAGTTTGGTATGTATGACTTAAAAATAGCTGGAATACCTATGGGCACATCCATTAAGCTAGACAAGGATGAAAAAGGTAAGTCCATTGATCAAACAAAATATCGAGGTATGATCGGCTCATTTCTTTATTTAACTGCAAGTAGACCCGATATTATGTTTAGTGTTTGTATGTGTGCTAAATATCAATCAAATCCTAAGGAATCACATCTCAATATTGTTAAAAGAATTTTTAGATATCTTGTTGGCACTCAAAATTTGGGACTGTTTTATCCTGGAGGTGTTGCATTTGATTTAATTAGTTACTCGGATGCCGACTTTGCCGGATGCAAACTTGATAGAAAAAGCACCAGTGGCACTTGTCACTTTCTTGGTAACTCATTAGTATCTTGGTTTAGCAAAAAGTAAATTTTTGTTGCTTTATCAACGACCAAAGCTAAATATATAGCTTCAGGAAGTTGTTACGCCCAAATACTTTGGATGAGACAATAATTGGAGGACTTTGATTTGCATTATGATCATATCCCTATTAAATGTGATAATGCTAGTGCCATCAATTTAAGCAAAAATCCGATTCAACACTCACGAACAAAACATATTGAAATTCGACATCATTTTTTAAGAGATCATGTTCAAAAAGGGGATATTATACTTGAATTTGTAAACACCGACAAGCAATTGGCGGATATTTTCACAAAATTCCTAAGCGAGGATCGCTTCAATTTTATTTGTGGCAAACGTGGAATGTCGATTTCTACTTAAAAAGTTTTGTTATGACTGTGAAACTTGAATTTTTGTTAAAATGATATATGTGTATTGCTACATTGATATGGAAACATTTATATCAGTTGAATGCTCTCAACTCCTTCATTCATTTATTATCCTTAATAGTTTGCTATTCTCAACTATGTAATTTTTTTTGGTTCTACATCTTGAGATAAAATTAACTTTGCATACATTGATTTTTTTTAAAACCTTCATGGTATTTTTTTTTATTACCCTTCCAGCAACACCGACATCCCATTAAGTATAATTTCTGCTGGTATTATTTTACTTTAATTTATTTTTATTTTTTTATTGCTATTAGGCTTAATATCTTTTATTTTTATTTATTTATTTTTATTTTACTAATAGGCTTCATTTCCTTTATTATTTTTTTTTCTTCTTGTCTTTTCATTATTTTTTATTTTTTTGTTGTTTTGCCCTGGGACTTAATTTTTATTCATTATTTTCTACACTTTAATTTCATCTTCAAGTGATTACATTAAACATAAAAACAAACACAAATCACAATATACCTATTTACATAAACAAAAAAACAAAAAATTTCCCTTCATTTTTCTGGCCATTGGCCGACCTCACTTACTCGCCTCTTCCACTGCTCTCTTCTTTTTTTTTATCACCTTGGGCGACGCTTGACATCCCTGCCCCCGTGCTTTCGTTGAGAGCGAGCACTCCCCGCCGACTATCAAAAGTCAAGAACGACGTTGCTTCAAATCGGGCCATGGAGGTGGTCTTCCGTTTAAGTTCTTTATTTTCGGCCTTCAGTGCGCAAATCTCTACTCGCGCATCCTTGTACATGCGCTGGAGCAGAGAGAGTTGGGCGTTGACCTAGTGGAGCTCACTCGTTCTGTTCTGCAGTCGATGCGCCAATTTTGTGACTGCAGTCACCGTCTTCATACAGGACGTTAGTGTGAAATGATTGGCTTCAATATATGATTGTGCTGCCATTATTTACTCAATCGACATCATAGGAAGGTTGGGAAGAGTAGGAGCCGAGGCACACAACCTAGCAGCGCTTACGGGATTATTCAGGTCCGGAAAGAGAGTAAGGGGACGGGACGAGACCATGTAGTAGGAGAGAGAGATGTAATCGAAAGGAGGGTCATTTTTGGCAGTCTTTCTGCTCTGATCAGTCGCTCTGTTCTTTCTCTCTCACGAAGACGAAGAAAGGGATGGAAACGAATGAGGAAGAAGAATGAGAAGAGAGTGATTAAGACGAAGACGGAGGAGAATACGACAAGAGGGAGAGAGAGCCGAGGCAATTGATTGACCCATCTCACTTTTGTCGGTCGGTTGACGCAACACAAAAGCGAGGCCGCATGTCCGAGGCGATTTTCGACGGAAAAGAGAGAGAGGCGAGCAAATCATATATATATATATATATATGTTTTGATTATCTGTTTTTGATACCATTTATCACTATCATTTTCTTCCTCCTCCCGATTCTGAGCCATGATTTCCTTTTAATAATGTCACAGGGGGAGAAAATTATGATATTATATATTATGATGTTATGTATTATGGTATTATTTTCAAACTAATATGATGTTATGTATTTATAATTTGATATCTTAATCTTATATCATGTTGTTGATTAAAATTTATTTATTACACATATGCTAACCTATGTATTTAGAAATGAATTCAGGGAACATGACTTGAGGGAAATATTTCTTACTCCCAAATCAAATCAAAACATCGTTGTGTCTCATCATCAAAAAGGGAGAGATTGTTAGACTTATTTATTTTGAAGATTTATTTAATTATGTTTTAATTTATTTGAAAAAGAAAAATAGAATCCAAAATTTATTTTGATGATTTATTTAAATTTTGTTTTAATTTATTTGAAAGAGAAAAATATAATCAAAATTTATTTTGCCCTGTTATTTCTCACCTAAACTTTTATCTTAAATGTTGTTTGAATGTATTTAATATTTGCTTAAATCAGGAGTTCATTTCAACCCAAAAATAATGCCCAAACCAGAGGTTCAAACAGCCCAAAACAAATGTTCAAACAGCCCAGCACAGCAGTAGGCCAAAAGGTTCAAGTGGAAGATATTCAAATTAGTAATGATGGAGTAAAAGATATTCAAATTAGTAATGATGGAGTGGAAGATATTCAAATGAATACAACGGCTATAAACGGCTATAAGTTTCATCATATATATCAAAGCCTCTAATGTAAACAAGTTACAAAAAAAATTAAAAAATATTCTTTGATTTATAATCACTCACATCTATTCTCTGAAAAATTCTCTGAGAAGTGTTTTTCAATTTTTGTTTACATCCTCTTTCAGAAATTATACATTGAGACGTATAGCTTTAAGCCCATCTTTGCTGTGTGAGGTTTACAGAAAAACCAGAGTTTCATTTTTATATCTATCTTTGAGAGATAATTCTTGTAACTTTCTGTGAAAGTAAAAACACCTTTTTTTCAACCTTGTAAGAGTGTAGTACACTCAGTGTTCTTGACTTAGAAAGTCTGTGTAAAATCTGTGGAGGATTGCTCCATCTGTGAAAAGATTGCTAGCACCCTGTGAAGTTAGAGTATAGTGGAAAATCTCAAATGAAGCTTGAGGAGTGGACATAAGCCGAGTTGAAGCCGAACTACTATAAATTTGTTTGTCTCTCTCTCCTTTATCTCTTTATTTTATTTAAATTGCCATAACTATATTTCATATTTTTATTGTGCTAAAATCATTAATTGACATAGTTGTTAGAACACTAGCTTTAATTATTTTTATTTCATTAACTATATTTATCTATTGTGCTAGTCATAATTTTTATTAGGGTATTATTACTTTTATTTGTAAAAACCTGATTCACCCCCCTCTTAGGTTGTCTTTTGGGTAACACATCAAGTTCTGGCCAACTTCCCCAGCCGGTAGACCTAGAGGAAGAAGAAGCAACTGTGTCCCATGCAGAGGGTGGTGGGGTAGAGAAAGAAGCAGTTGTATCCCATACAGAGGATGGTGAAGTAGAAGAAGAGTTTCTAAGATCCATTTTCGCAAATGCTTGATCCAAGGATTCGTAATTGGCAAACTTTGGGTCTAAAGGTTGGTACGTTGCAAAAGCTTCCATAACTTGCATAAATGGAGGCAAATAGGTGTAATCAATAAATGCATTGAGATTCTTTCGAGGCCTATAATCATTTTTCATAGACTCCTCGTTCTCAATCAATGTAAGAGAATATGTGATTGGCCATTTGGGATGTACCAGTCTTTTCGTCTACTCAAAGAATGGAAGTGCAAGATACAAGGATTTAATGAAGTTCACAGCTTCATTATTCAAAAAGTGGTTATGCTACTAGAATACATAGAGTCCATGTACGTCTTAGAACGTGGGTGGATTGCACTAGTTCACTAATATCACCAAGTATTGGGTATATTAGTGCAGGGGGTAATGTTGGCTACATATTTTGTATAGACCAATCACAGCTTAACACGTGGCGAGATTAGGGCAACATGGGGAGTTAATTCAAGTCTTCAATCGAAATCAGACATATGGCAGTTAGCATTGGTAATCATGAATCTGCATAGTACTGGATCAACGGAAAAATACAAGATGATGTGGCCTAATGGTTACTCACAAAGTTTAAATTCAAAATCAGGAGGGAAGCCTAACTGCAAGAGTGGCGTAGTGGGACTAACTGTGAGAGAGCATGTTCAACAATCATGGGAGGACATTTTGACCATTGAAAGCTCACTTCGACGGTTATCATTGGAAAGTATAAATAGCAAAATAGACCCCAGAATGAAAGATCCAAACTCAAATCAAAAAACTAGTTTATTTACTTCGTTTTTCTTTTCAGTTTTTACAATTTTTTACATTTCTGCACTTTAATTCCTGTACTGCACTTCATTCCTAAGAGTAATTTCAAATAGCTTGTTACTGTAAACCTCTACGAGGCTGAGTCAGATCATTGTAAGTTTTCCATTTTACTTAATGTAATTCAGATTTTGAAATTATTTTTCACTTGCTGTTATTTACTAAATTCTCCTAAACAAGCCATCAGTAAAAGTCTTCTTCATTAAGGCCGAGAGAACTAAAAGTCGTCTAATAATTGGTTGGCAATTAATATTCTGTAAGGACTGATTGATCCTTGTTAGCACGCTTAAAATTACATTATTAACCTTCGAAAGCCAAAAAAACCAACATAGTCCATCCTTAACCAAACATGTAGCCCTACATCATCTAGGACTCTTATCCTCTATTTGAATATCTCAGATTCCGATATTACTGTACCATATCTTAGCAATATTACAATAACCTCGACATCGTAGCTCGCCCACGTAACACCTCGACCAACACCTCAACCACATGACGCAACCTTAAAAATATGTCACCACACACTATATAAATTCAATATCAACGAAACACTCCAATTCAGAATAAATTAAAAATAATTAAGTGCGATTTAAAGAATTAGGCTAGGTTTGGCATAACATAAAAAAATCAAAAAATTATTATCCTATTTAAATCACATCATCATATTTAAATCACATCACTTCAAACTTAACTCAGTATTTCATAAAAAGTCAAAAAGTGCACTTATTTAGATCATCCCAAACAACCCCTTATTTTATTCCTAATAAGGGGTTATTCAGGATGATCTAAATAAGTACACTTTTTGACTTTTTATTAAATATGAGTTGAATTTACTGTACCATATCTTAGCAATATTACAATAACCTCGACATCGTAGCTCGCCCACGTGACACCTCGACCAACCCCTCAACCACATGACGCAACCTTAAAAATATGTCACCACACACTGTATAAATTCAATATCAACCAAACACTCCAATTCAGAATAAATTAAAAATAATTAAGTGCGATTTAAAGAATTAGGCTAGGTTTGGCATAACATAAAAAAATCAAAAAATTACTATCCTATTTAAGTCACATCATCTTATTTAAATCACATCACTTCAAACTTAACTCATATTTTATAAAAAGTCAAAAAGTGCACTTATTTAGATCATTCCAAACAACCCCTTATTTTATTCCTAATAAGGGGTTGTTCAGGATGATCTAAATAAGTACACTTTTTGACTTTTTATGAAATATGAGTTGAGTTTGAAGTGATGTGCTAGAGAAGTAATGTGACTTAAATAAAATGATATGACTTAAATAAAATAATAATTTTTTAATTTTTTTCAAACATGTCAAGCTAGTCCTAATTGTTTTGAATTTTCGCAACATTTGAATGCTGGAACGTGGGGGAAAGTCGGTGGGGTCCGCGTACGGGGGGTACGGTAATGTACGGAGACGTCCAGTACTGACCGTTATTAAAGTCTCCGTCGCTTTCCTGGGTCCCATCACCGAATTCCTTCGTACACACAAGTCAATTAATTAATCTACTACGCGTTCTAACATTTCTTGATGTACACTTTAATACATTTCGTCTCAAAATAATACTGTAACTTTGTTTAAAGAATTTAATTTTTTTGATATTATAATATTACATTTTAAAAACTTAATTTTTTAAAATTACCCTATGATAACATATTTTTTGAAAAATATCTGTTATAATTATATTTTTTGTATTATTAATAAATTTAAAAAAAGATAAAATAGAAAATTCATATTATTTTAATCTTTAATTTTTGAAAAGAGATTAATATGTTGGGACAATAAAAAATAAAATAAGAAACTAATATTTTAGGATGAAGAGAGTGTAATTTTAGAAGGTGTTTGGCACATGCTAAATTAATATACTTCTTATTTTTTTTATAAAAAAAATCGTAAAATATGAATTGAATTTGAAATGATATGATAAGAAGGTCATCACCCAAATAAAATGATTGTTATCCAAATAAGATGGTATTTTAACACATGCCAAACAGTGCCTTAATTATTAATGTTTATAATTTTTTTTTACTTTTTTATAATTAATTTTGGCATACACTGTACAATTATTTCTCCCAAAAATTATGATGTGATTTAATTTAGATCATATATTTTAAAAGAAAACATTCATAAAAATATTTATTTACTAAAATTATATTATCGCATCATTGTTGTGATACTTTTTTTAAAAAAAATTATATATGATTAACATTTTTTTCTCTTTATTTATTGGGATGAGATCCTCTCCATAATGTCGGACTTCTCTATGCCTGTTATGGGACACTTTATAATTTAAATGGTTTATATTATAAAACTTTTCAAGTAAATTATTCATAAAATAAAAATAAAAATCAAATTAATTGAAATATGGTAACTTTGTTAAGCTCACATTTATTATTAAAAATTAGACGATAATATAATTTTTAAAATTGTTTTTATATACTTTGAAAATAAATATAATCAAATCATATATTTAGGGGTGGTTTGGGATGATCTAAATAAGTGAACTTTTTTGCTTTTCATAAAATTGAGGTTTGGGATGATCTAAATAAGTGAACTTTTTTGCTTTTCATAAAATTGAGTTGAGTTTGAAGTGATGTAGTAGAGAGGTGATATGACTTAAATAGAATGATGTAACTTAAATATAATAGTAACTTTTTGACTTTTTTTAGAGATACTAAACCAAGCCTTATGATTGAGTTTTGGCATAAATGATTTGCCTTTTCTCATCAATGAATGTTGTTCCACATAATCCGAAGGTGGTGTTCCTGACCACTTCATAAAATTTCCCTTCACATTGAGCTATATACACTAATGAGCCATACTGACACTAGACATTTTACACTAGAAAACAAAGCATACAATTATGTAGCATCATGTGATATTACTTTTATAATGTTTTTAATTAATTATGTAATAAAAAATTAAAACTATGAGACATATTGGTTTGCTTTTGCTACCTTGTCCAAATTAGTAATTAAAATTGTTGATTGTTGCTTTTTGCAAAGCAATTGGTGACATGTAATATGTCCCAAATGTAACCATTACACATGAATTTATTATCTCAAAATTTAATCTAATAAAATAAAACTAGACATTCAAAGATCAGCATTCCCTTTTTCAGCACATAATATATATTTTTGTCCAATTTAGGTTGTTTGATCATGCATTTGGTTCGTTTCTTGTTTATTTTTAATCAATTTTTTATTTTTCATATTTTTGGTACGCCATACTGTACTTGTATAATTTTTGTTTGCCATTATATTGTGAATCAATTAGAAGGCCAGCTTCTGAGAAGTATCGTGAGGTCAACTTCATCGCATAATTGACTGACTAGTCTTCTTAAATACTAACTTCTAAGAAGATGTTATAGTTTGAACTTTATTATTGATATCAATTAAAATGAATATTGATTATCATATTTCAAAATGCCAACCCATTGTGTTGAATTTTAGTTGTTAAATTCCTATCTATAATGATTTTTTTTTTTTTTAAAAAAAACATTATTTTAGGAATTAAGTTTATTGTCATGACAATTGTACCACACTCGAGTTATCTTTAAACATAAATGACTTGAGATTTTTTTTTATTGGAATCAAGAATTTACACAAATTTAATAAAAACAAAAAAACTCACTCTTAACAATATTTAGGTCTCGTTTGGCAAGTGGTGATTTTAGCCAAAAAGTCACTAAAAAAATTAAAAATCCAACAACTTATATCAAAAAATCAAAAATTTCCTTTCTCTCCACTTTTTGCACATCTTTTCGTAAAAAAATTAAAAAGTCATCCCAAACATATTAATTTTTTTTACATCATATTTTAGCTAAAAAGTCAAAAAATTACTAAAAAAGCATATTCCTAAACAAGGCCTTATTTTCAATAAATTACGAAAGCCATTTAAATTTATTAAAATCACAAATAAACAAGGATTTTAAACATTCCTCTTAATCTTCTTACACAAAAAGAAAAAAATATATATAAACTTTTATATTGCCCTCGACAAGTTTTCATATTTTGTGATTAATGTATAATCTTCTCTTTATCAGTGCAATCAAATACTTATGTGAATTTTATCAACCTCTTTCCATTATTGTAATCTATGCTGGTAAAAGCAACAAAATAAATACTCTAAACCCACTCTTCTTATCGCTTTATCCAAATGAGGTCAATCTTTTATAACACGGTGCTGTGCTAGGAAAAAAATTTGAGATAAGGACACATGAGAGATTGAGTTATAGAAGATATCGATTTTATATGAAAAAGTATATCTAATTTTACAATGAAAAATGATATATAAATCTATTTTTTAAATCTAGTGATATATAAGTTAGTCATATCATTGAATTTAAAAAATAAGTCTAATTTTTAAGTTAAAATAGTAATCACAATTAAGTGACTAAAGTTTTCTAAATTTCGTTTTCACATTTGCCGGGGATTCAATTTGTACGAATCAATAGCTCCTGAGGGATGGGTTCTATGGCAGCCTAAAGACGCTTTTACCTGGGTTCGATCCTCCATTGCTCCTCAACGTGGCACCCTTACACGTTGTCATAAGTAATGTCTTAACGCAGGACTAGGGACTCGCGGAGCCTACGTGACCCTTTTTTTTCAATACCAAAAAAAAAAAAAAATTACGAATCAATGAAATTTGTTTTATCTAAAAACATAAATAATTTTTTTTCGCAAGTCTTTTAGAATATAGTAGTATCAATTAACTCTACAATGCTATAATAAATTTCGAAGGTGTTAATGGGACTAGATTTCTTAACAAATATTTTACCCATAATGGTGTAGATGATTTGATATGGTTTAATTTTTAAATGAATTAAAAATTGAATCAATCTCGGTGGTTTTAAAAATTTTGAGACATTTCATTTCAAAATTGATTGTTTTATTTTTCTTTTTAATAAAAAAAATGTACTAAAAAAATTTTTAAAAAAATGATATGATAATTTATGATAATTTTTTAACTATAAATTTAAGTCCCCAAACTAAAGCCTAAATTTGATTGTGGTCTAGTTTTATGATTTTAGATGATTTCAAAAGTAATCGATGTATACAAAATATAAGTTATTTATGGAAAGTTACAGTCGGAATGGGACTCTATCTCTATCTCTCCTCCTTTCCTCTCTCTCTCTCTCAAATTTAAGGCCTGAATTGACTTATACTATATAAGTCAAAAAGTTATTCTAAAATTCAAAAAGATATCGCTATTCACAAAAAAAAAAAATTTAAAAAATCAATTTTCTTCTCAAAAAGTACAATTTGAATTGATGTAAAGCAACGGCTGTGCAGCAAAAATGAAATGATTCAGTGTGAATTTTACACACACCGTTGTTCGTCCCATGGGGTCATTACGGGTCCCGTTTTGATAATCTGAACCGTTCAATGTGTAGAAATTGTCGAGTACTATATGTCTGTAAAAAATCACATTGATCGGATATCGATAACTATATGATCAAATCAGTTATATACAACAAATGGATGGTGTTATAATTAATGATTGAAAAATAAATAAATCTGATCAGATAGCTATCGATATCCGATTAACGTGATTTTTTATAGGTACTTAGTGTTCGACGAGTTACACACATTGAAAGGTTCAGATTATTAAAATGGGACCCGTGATGACCCCCACGGGTCAAACAAAACCGTCCAGTGCTTTGTACAAAAATTAGCCAATAATTTCCAACTCAAATTACACAGCCGGTTGTACGGCTGGGGCCCACTCCTCTCTTATCATCTCTTACACATTTTTTTTTATACAATTTTTTAATACACATTTTTTCATAAAAAGTCAAAAAGTTAACCCAAATCTCCATATTTTTTTTTTTGTCTTTTTTAATCTAAAAAGACAAAAAATACACTTTTTTAAGACATCCCAAACCAGCCCTAAGTGTTTTTGTGTAGAGATAGAGATGGGTGTCTTCTCCTGATTTAAGTAGGATAATCTATCTATCTATCTATCTATCTATCTATACTATTATAAAGTGAATACATAATATGGTGTCCTGAAGCTTCACTCTCCTCATGCCATGTGGCAGTATTTTTTATTTTTTAAAAAAAAGTTAAAAAAAGTTAAACAAAGAGATGGGCAAGGCTTGAACCCATGACCATGAGTTTAAGTACGACGATTCATACCACTTAAGCTAAGTACACATTATAATATGAACTTCATTATTATTTTTTTTATTGCTACTTATTTAAATTGCACAAACATCGTGTGTCTGCCACCCACTAGTTATATAAAAAGGAGAAGTTATTGAATCGTTTTAGGTACCGCTACATGTGCTTCAATACGCTTATAATTGACGAAGGTATGAAATTTAGGGGTGTTTTAGGAAGTGAGTTAAAAATTATTTCAAAAATTAATTTTTAATTATTTTTTCAAAACATTCCCTATAAATTTGTGTTAAATAATTAAAAAATATGATAAATTATGAGTGGTATAAAATATAACCACGTGACGTCATGAAACTAACCAATAATTTTTGAGTAAATTACAAATATATTTTTAAGATTTATTTAAATTACAAATTATTTACTGTAGTTCTAAAAATTACATTATATCTTTTAAAATTTATAATTTCATAATAAATAGGTCATTTTATTAGTAAATCATCAAGTTAATTAATAATTTTTAATAATGTTAAAATTTTATTTCAATTAATAATTCATATAATTTTACTATTGTATAGGTAAATACTTAAAAATTTTAATTTTTCAGCTAATTTTGTTAAATAAAAAATTCTGACAAGAAGATATTTATAATTTTACAAACTACATAAAACAAATTATATTTTAAGCAAATTTCAAGGATGTATTTATTTATCCATAATTCTTCTATGAAAAGAATCCTAAAATAAATAAAACAATAAATTCGATTATAATTAGGATTAACAATTGTACCTGCCAAGTACGCGTACCTGTCTGTACCTCTTAACCATCTCCAACGCCTTCTATATATCTCCCCTCTCCTCCCTCCCCAACCTCCATTCCCAATTCTCTCTCTCAAAACTCTCTCACATCAGTCTCTCTCTAGAGCACATTCTCTCATTCTCTCTCCAGAGCACATTCTCTCATTCTCTCTCCAGAAAACCGATGAAGAAGCTGATCCGGCGCCTGTCGCGTGTGGCGGACTCGTCGCAGTACTGCCTTCTCCGATCCGAATCGAAGACGCCATCTCGTTCCGGCGCGTTTGACGCTTTCCGTTTCCGTTCCCCTTCAATTCTCCGGTCCGGAGTCCGATCCGCCACCGTACCGGAGGGACACGTACCGGTGTTCGTCGGCGATGGGATGGAACGATTCATTGTGAGTGCAGATCTCCTAAACCACCCGATCTTCATCAAGCTTCTCAATAAATCGGCTCAAGAGTACGGATACGAGCAAAAAGGCGTCCTTCGAATCCCCTGCAATGTACTCGTCTTCGAACGCGTACTTGAAGCTTTGCGTGTCGGCGACAATTCAGTTCAAGATCTTCTCAACTCTTTGTCCGATGAGTTTCTTTAGGCCCTTTCTTTCTTTCTTCTTTTTTTTTTTCTTTTTTCTTTTTTTTTTTTTTGTGACTGTGAGACAGTGAGATTGGAACAGAGCAGATCTTAGTCGTACAACAATTGGATCGTTTTAACTCTTGTACATACACTCCATAATCAAATATCAAAGTGAAGGAAGGAGTCTAATTAGGTTTTTGTGAAAAAGTGTTTTAATATGGCGCACTGAAATATCAATGAAGTATACTTTTTTTCTCCCTTAATTTTGTGTTATTTGTTCAATTGATATGATATTATCCTGTTTGGTTCCCGAGAAAGCAAGAGAAAGAAAAGAGTTTCGAATTCTGTTTTGTTTACGGTGATACTATCTTTAATGGAGTTCATGTCAAGTCACTCGCTGGTTCTTTTTAAAAATCTCAGTGAACGATTTTGGCCTAACATTTGGACATGAAGGTTTATGAAATTTTAAAGTTTTTTTAAAAAAGATGTTTTTTTGGTCAAATTTGTTGTGTTTGATTTGAATTATTTGAACAATCTCAAGATTTAGCGAACAAGAACTAAAAACCTTTTCTTTTTTTTTTTTGTTGGATAAATCAGCATCAAACGAAGCTTTGAGTTGAGTATTTCAAATAGTACCTATCAAAATCATAGAAAATTACATTCAAAAAATTCTTAAATACCCAAATCTTAAATATAGTGTTGCACAAGTACATGGTTAAGCATTTTTTTATTTTTTCGTTAGTGATTGTTCTTTTTGTTATATTCTTTTTCTTCATGTTGTAATGGTTGAGATGGTGTAGAGAATTGCAGAAGTGAGAAAAGAGTGATAGACTCGTGAGGGATGGCGGTGATTGGAGGATCGGTAGAATGGGCGGTGGCAGGGTAGGGAGAGGGGTGGTGGTGATTGGTGGGGAGGGGGTGTGTAAACTTTTTTTTATTAAAATATATTTTATTGTTAATTGTAATTTTGATGGGAATTTAATTATGATTTTTATAATAATAAAAAAACATTTGACGAGTATAATTTGCTAAAAATATGGTGTAAATAAAAGCAACAATGATTCATCCCTCCTTTGACCCCCTCTCTCTTTCATTGGTTACATTTTCTTTTTCTTTTTCTTTTTTTTCCTGCTCCTCCAATCACCACCTGCCACGTGACAAAAGGGGGTGAAGGGGTGACCCCCAAAAGGAGATCCCAAGCATTATTCAAATAAAAGCTAACATCTTAAAAAAGTGTTGCTTTTCCCCCCTTAAATTTGCTTGAATATCCCATGTTTTCTTTACGTCAAATCTTCAAATTCACAATTTATTTTTATTTTTTTCAATTTGTGGTGGGGAAATTCAATTTTTTTACATTCAATTTAGGATTCGTTTGGAAAGTGGATTGACTTTTTCACTATTTTAATCTGGGGTTAAAAAATCTCATTTGGAAAGGACTTTTTGATTTTTTTGACTTTTTGTGAGAGAAATAATGTAATAATGATATTTTGTCTTATTAGACTAAAAAAAATTATTTTATCTTTTTGTGACTAAAATAATTCCCAACCCAACTCATCTTTCCAAACAGAGGCTTGATGATCCATGTAATCTTGTTTGAAAATGATGAAAATATTGCATATGTTGTGAATAATCAAATAGGTTGGCTAGTTTGGCTTTCTTTTTATTTATTTTTTTATACATTTAAATGTGATTTATTTTTACTTTTACTAGAGTTTACTAGTGTTCATATTCAAATAATAGGATTATATTTGAACTGAATTGTTCACAAATAATAATGTTAATGTATTTAATGATGAAATGGCCTATTATGCTATGTTTATCACATTTGAATATTAAGACTTTATTTATCAATTTATGTGTATAAAGATCATATAAATGAATGGATGTGACACAAAATTTATGAACAAATATAGGTACAACAAAGTAAATGCCTTTATGAAATGGGAAAACAACTTTTGAGATAGCTCCAGTTGCATGTAAAGTGCCACATTAAACACTTTTTTTTTTATCTTTTGGGATGACACTTTTCCAATTAATAGTTCTTTTAACCCCACATTAGTAAAATCCAAACCAAAAATCCACACTTGTTCAAGCAAATATTTTATTGCTTCACTGCAAATGATTGAAGCAAACTGTAGATATAAGCAAAACCAATATTTGTTCATACTTAGAATTACACTTTTGTCTATAAAATCATGATATATGTGAAAATAGGATTTTTCATCAAACGTAAAACAATGTGGCGTGATTAATGTCTTAAACAACAAGAGGGATCCACTTAAGAAGATCCTTCTCTTTCCTTTTTTTGGAAGAAAAGGAGGATTTGGACAAAATCGATGAAACAGAAGAGATTCGAGTGGCCATCTGTGTGGTATTGTGAATCTAGTTGCCAGTTATATACCACCCACTAGAAGAATTTTATCATTTTTTGTAGTTTTTTTTTTTTTTAATATGTATATATATATTTTTTACAAATTCATGAAACAAAGAAAAGGTCTTTCCCAACCTAAAACCATGTGGACGTGTCTAATGCCTTAAGCATCTGTCATCTGTATAGTTTTGTAACGATAATTGTATAGCACTAGAGGAATTTTATTTTGTTTTATTTTTTATTTTTTCATTTCTTATATGAATATCAAGTGTGCAAAAAAATTGGTGGTCTTGTAATTTCTTAGATATAGCATGTACAGACAAAAGATTCGTAGGTGAAATATGAGAATTATGGTTTTGTACTATTGTTTAAGCTGCTAACTATCAGGGTTGGTCTGTGATATGGATTGATTTTTTGACTATTTTAGTCTGGAATTAAAAGTCTTATTTGAGATAGACTTTTGATTTTTTTGATTTTTATGAAAAAAAAAATAAAATGATTATAGTTTGGATGTGACATTTTATCTTATTAACTTTTTAGTTTATTTTATCTTTTTGTAACTATTTTAACTCTATAACCCCATCCCAAACGAGTGCTCAATATGGCCGTGCACACTACAAAAAATTAAGGTTAAGGTTTTAGAGACTAAAATTTTGGAACAAAATTATTTTTTAAGAACCAAATATTTTTGTTGCGAAAGTGTCATTATTATATTTTTAACAACGAAAATTGGACATTAGTAATAAATTATTATTTTTTTGAGACCAAATTTTTTATCTCAAAAAACAAATCATTTTGAGACCAAATTATTTTGTATATTTATTAGTGATATTTTCAAAATTGTCACTAAAAATCTTATTTTTGACTTTTCGAGACGACCTTTTAACGACTATCTTTACGACGATAGAAATTAGTCCTTAAATATTTTTTGTAGCAAAAATTTTACTTTTAAAGATCAAAAAATTTAATCTCTAAAACCCTTATATATTATAGTGACATCCTCCTCTAAAACTAAAATAATAAGAATTTGATATTATCCCAATATGCTCAATGTCCTTTCTGTCATAATAATAAATTAATGTTGTTCGGTGTTAGCTTGTTACTCTAAATTTTATTTTGTTTTTTAAAATAAATGTTAGCTTGTTACTCAATACCATGACAATTCTTGTTTTGTTGTTACCAACTACATTGAATTTCAATCAACTTTTTCAAAATTTTGTATATGTTATTTCTTCAATTTTCCTTTGTGACTGTTACTAGTAATAAGTTGAAGGAACTAGTAAACGAAGACATGCACAAGACTCATCAATTGTTGAAATAATCTCACATCATGAATGACGATTCTTAAAGGGTATTTGGTTTATTAGAATAAGGAAAGAAATAGAACAGTTCTTTATTAATCTCCTCATAACATGATGATCATTTTTTTAATAATAGTAAATGATAATTTTACATTTTTCATCATTTTTTTAGTGAAGTAAATGTGAGAATCAATATTCTGATAAAATAATCATTTTATTTTATCTTTATTCCACTAAACCAACAATGTCTTAGTTTCATTTCATTAATAAGTACATAAAGAGAAGGTAGGGGCTTCATGAATGTTGCTATATATATACATATAATAGTTGAATTTGGCCTATTCAATATTTAGTTTCCTTTATGCGCTTACCTTTCCACTTTGATTTTGATTCTCTCAGTTTCCCTTGTTGAAAAATCTTCTGCCAACCATGTGAAAATAAGCTGTTTACAGCTCTTGATAAGCCCATACATATATTATACTATGGTATACCCGTGCCTGAAGGCACAGTGACCACTAATATATGAAAATGTAATTGAATATAAAATTATTGGGTTAAAATATAATTTATTTAATTTGTTGGGAAAAAAAATTTGAGGTGAAAATATAAATAGATGATCCGTATGGTTTTGAATTTTCAAATGAATTTTATAATTAGATTTTTTAAAAGAGTTTGGAGTATTGTAGTATGATGACACAAATGCAAACAAAGATCATATCATCAAATATTTACTATAGTAGTATTTTTTTTTATGTAACCCACTTGCAATTTATAATAGAAAATAAGCATTTTATTATCCTAGCCAATAACAGTACCCAAATAAATTTCTATATCTGCATTTTTTTAGATAGTGAGTTTTGGTTGAAGTAAAGAAGAGAGATCTCAAAGCTATAGTTTTGCATCAATTTTAATGTAATGGTTAAAATCTACCAATTTTGATGGTTTGGTGGTCAGTTTATTGTGCAGAAAATTAAATAAATGAAAAATAAATAAATTGTATGCTACTTGGTGAATAAATCAATTTGAACATAAATTTTTCAAATTTATAGGTAAACGAAATAGTGAAAAGTAAACACATAAATGCTACGTAACATTCAAGCACAACAAAAGCATAAGATTTTAAACAAACAACAAAATGTAAATCCCACAACACAGAAACATCTATATAAAAATCAAACGAAATACGCTAGCCAATGCTATGCAATAGAAAAAAATAAATAACAAATTAAGCACACCAGTCAATGCTCTACAATACAAAAAAAAATGCCAAATAACAAATTAAGCATACCAACCAGTGCTCTGCAATACAAAAAAAATGCCAAATAACAAATTAAGCACACCAGGCAATGTTCTGTAATACAAAGAAAATGCAACACCCTTCCTGATAAAAAGATAACCAAATAAAAATATGATTCTTTTTGTTTGACCTAATTCAAGAGCATATTAGGAAGAAAAAACAAAAAAACAAAAATATATATATCACATAGTGTGTTACAATTACAAAAACAAACTCATAGCATAAATCAATAATTCAAATGAATATTATCTAACATACATCTAAACTTAATTATAAATTTTACATCGATCGGAAACTTTACAAAATATGGATCGTAGCTAGCATATGTACGCTTTTCACAAAAATAAATATGAGATTCAAACTTGTTCTTTTTTAGAAATCCTAGGAGCGCCTTATCACTTTCCAAAAAGTCCTCGTATCAACTTGTATGTATTCCCAGTGAGGAGCATGCACGACAATCTACTAATTTATGAAAATAAAAAAAAGTTAGTATATTAGCAAAAGAAAATTTATATATATATCAAAACACTTTCAAATTGAAATTACCTTGTTACATCCCCATCGAAGCAATCTAGTTGTATTTATTTTTATATGAATTTTATAATTAGATTTTTGAAAAGAGTTTGGAGTATTGTAGTATGATGACACAAATGCATTTTTGAAAAGAGTTTGGAGTATTGTAGTATGATGACACAAATGCATTTTTGAAAAGAGTTTGGAGTATTGTAGTATGATGACACAAATGCATTTTTGAAAAGAGTTTGGAGTATTGTAGTATGATGACACAAATGCATTTTTGAAAAGAGTTTGGAGTATTGTAGTATGATGACACAAATGCATTTTTGAAAAGAGTTTGGAGTATTGTAGTATGATGACACAAATGCATTTTTGAAAAGAGTTTGGAGTATTGTAGTATGATGACACAAATGCATTTTTGAAAAGAGTTTGGAGTATTGTAGTATGATGACACAAATGCATTTTTGAAAAGAGTTTGGAGTATTGTAGTATGATGACACAAATGCATTTTTGAAAAGAGTTTGGAGTATTGTAGTATGATGACACAAATGCATTTTTGAAAAGAGTTTGGAGTATTGTAGTATGATGACACAAATGCATTTTTGAAAAGAGTTTGGAGTATTGTAGTATGATGACACAAATGCATTTTTGAAAAGAGTTTGGAGTATTGTAGTATGATGACACAAATGCATTTTTGAAAAGAGTTTGGAGTATTGTAGTATGATGACACAAATGCATTTTTGAAAAGAGTTTGGAGTATTGTAGTATGATGACACAAATGCATTTTTGAAAAGAGTTTGGAGTATTGTAGTATGATGACACAAATGCATTTTTGAAAAGAGTTTGGAGTATTGTAGTATGATGACACAAATGCATTTTTGAAAAGAGTTTGGAGTATTGTAGTATGATGACACAAATGCATTTTTGAAAAGAGTTTGGAGTATTGTAGTATGATGACACAAATGCATTTTTGAAAAGAGTTTGGAGTATTGTAGTATGATTAGTTTTGTTTAACCTAATTCAAGATCATATTAGGAAGAAAAAACAAAAAAACAAAAAAGACTATATCACCTAGTGTGTTACATTTACAAAAACAAACTCATAGCATAAATCAATAATTCAAATGAATATTATCTAACATACATCTAAACTTAATTATAAATTTCACATCGATCGGAAACTTTACAAAATATGGATCGTAGCTAGCATATGTACGCTTTTCACAAAAATAAATATGAGATTCAAACTTGTTCTTTTTTAGAAATCCTAGGAGCGCCTTATCACTTTCCAAAAAGTCCTCGTATCAACTTGTATGTATCCCCAGTGAGGAGCATGCACGACAATCTACTAATTTATGAAAATAAAAAAAAGTTAGTATATTAGCAAAAGAAAATTTATATATATATCAAAACACTTTCAAATTGAAATTACCTTGTTACATCCCCATCGAAGCAATCTAGTTGTATTTATATTTTTGAGCTCTATATATTTTTTAACCCAATCCTACAAAAGTCGACACATATAGTAAAATATTTTAAAAATAACAATTTGTAATCAATAGAAACAAATTTATCAATAAATAAATTGTACCTTTTGACAAAAGTGGTTTGATCCATAAGTAACACTATAACAAAATTTCAGGACAAACAATGTTTGTAGTAGAATCTGGCTCATCATTGGGAAGGAGGACACTTATACGATCAAAGGATGTGCATCTAGATAGGGTCACGTACAATTGCCCATGACTAAACACTGCTGTGCGCAAATCAACTCCAACAAATTTCACAGATTGCCCTTGAGATTTATTAATGGTCAGGGCATATGCCAATCGAACTGGAAATTGACGTCTTGTCATTTGGAAAGGCATTTTTGAAGAAGACGGTGTCAAGGATATCCTTGGTATGAATACCAAATTGCCACATTTTTCTCCAGTTAAAATTTGAGCTTCAATTATGCGAGTATTGCATCTAGAAACCATCAATCTTGTGCCATTGCACAGTCCATCTTTTGGTGCAACATTTCTTAACAACATTATAGGACAACTCACTTTCAACTCTACCTTAAAAGTCGGTAGTCCAAGAGGATCTAATGAATTTAAATATTCATTAGGATATCTATTTATTATAGTATGATCAATTTCATCATCTTCAGACATCTTGTTTGCTGCCAAATAAGTATGTATGTTGCCGAGAAAAATATTCAATGCTGCAGTATTGATAGCACTGACATCATCATTCCGTGCAGAAAGAATTGTACGTTCAGTTAAAAATGTTGCAGTTGATGTCATTGCCACATCCAGTTGCGGATAAACTACTGAGATTATGTCTTTTAGATCTTGGCATTTGTGTATTGTTGATGGAAGTTTAACAATTTCCTGAGGATTGGTCCCAATCTATTTATAAAAATAAATAAATAAAATAGTAAGTAAAATCAATTAAAGTACATAAACGTAAATGTATTTCGTCAATTTAAAAGAACCATATAATAGAGAAAAAGTTTGAAGAAATATTACCTCCATCAAGAATTTTGCAAAATTAGCATTTCCAAGATTTACATGATTCAAGCGCATGTTCAAATTTAAAGACAGAACATGTGTATCTTTCCATAGAAAAGAGTATCTTAATAATGCATTCACAATTTACTCACGGACTCCTTTGGTTATAACTGGTAAGATTTGTCGAAAATCTCCACCAAGAACAACAGTGATACCCCCAAATGGCTTTACACTATCACAAGTGTCCTGAAGTGTACGATCAACTGCCTCAACACAATGTCTATGCTGCATAGGAACTTCATCCCAGATTATAAGTTTTGTTTCTCTAAACAATTCTACTTATAATGATTGCTTGCTAAATCCACAAATTGAATTTTCCAATACATCCAGCATAAAGGAAAATGTTGAATGAGCAGTACGACCTCTTACCAATAACAATGATGCAATTCCAGATGAAGCTACAGCAATAACAATATGGCCAAGGCTGCGACACTTTAATGCAATCGCATTGTACAAAAATGTTTTCCCTGTTCCGACACCTCCATTCAAAAAGAAAATAGTTCCTTTATTTTCAAAGACTGAGGAAGTAATTGCATCATAAGCTGTTCGTTGATCATTGTTGAGGCGATCAATAATAATTTCTGCATCTGCCTGTTGTGCCTCATTATGCAGTTGTTGATGTTCGAATATCAACCTATTACCAACTACTGCACTCCAATTTGTAGAAGGTTGGGGCATTGGCGGGAAGTCAATTAAACTTTTTCTTGATTCTTGGAGCATTTAATTCAAAAGATATAGACCATAGTCTTCAATTTGAGCCTCAGTTGGTTCAGAAAAATGGCAAACAATGTTCGAATCTTATGTGCAAGATCATCACATATATGCATTGAAAATTGATTCCATAACGCATATGGTTGCAGTGGAGAGCACTGAGTAAGAATAATAGTAAACAATCTCCTTAATTGATAACCAGTTTTCATAACTACAGCCTCTTTAAGGCATTATATCCATTCTTCATCATCTTCTAAAAGTCCTCTTGCAACACATGCTGATTTAAACGTATCATGCAAAACATTGTTAACCGTGCGTAAACATTAAAACGATTTTGGTCCTTTGACAACAGTTAATAGCAAACGCAAATAAAATCTCTTAGCACAATTAGGGCTAGCAAAGTACATTCTACCGATTGCATAGCCTTGATGCCTTGGTTTCTATCTCTTTTCTGAATTAAGCCAAACAAAATGTTGTGAAAATTCTTAGTAAGTAAATGGACATTCATCTTCCGTAAAAGCGCAACATGTAAAAAAATCAGTAAGAGTTGACATTTGTTGGCCAGCTCTAGAAACAATTGCTTCTAATGATTCATCAGGATTAAAAAGAACGCGGTGCATTCCAGGTAAATGATGTGCTAAGCGTACAACTGTTGGTATCTCTGCATGCAATGGATAACCAAATATTCGCCAAGCAGCTTCTAGAGGTCCAATATACCTCGCATCGAGATATTGTTGGATCTCATTTATCAATCCCAACACCATCGTTGTACAATCATAACCCTTATAAATGTATTTGTGTATATACTTGACGCATCTCATTCCGGCGCAAACTTCCACATTTATGTGACAGTTGAAACGTTTAGAAAGATATGCATTGTATGGTACGATGTCTCTGTTATCAACTTCTTTCCCCCTCACAATATGAGCTTGACCATTATTGCGACGACGATAGATAGGATATCCATCTTGATCCATAGTAGTTGTTTCTGCGAACGCTCGAGGGTATCTCTTAGTGCATTTACCATTTTCCATACATGGTGCTTGTGGATTTCGAGCACCACATGGTCCATGTACCATACAACACTTGATAGTTTCAAAAAGCATAGGTTCATCTTTTGGATCTGGAAATTCTGCACAAACCAATTTGTCTACTTGAGCACATGTCCGAATTTTGTCTGGACCCTTAAGAAATAGAAGTGCATGCATATGAGGAAGGCCTCATTTTTAGAATTAAATTGTAAAAACATGCTCAACTTTATTACCAAACACTCGGTTTGTTTCTATCTCCTTCATCAAGCACTTTCTCTTTAACTCAAAAACACGGGCAATTAAATCAGGACGATCAATAGGCTTTTGGTGCGGTAATAATGCCGAAGTAATTTCTGGCCAATTAGGATTTGCAGTCATGGTGAGAAAAATGTCTGGATGTTGGTTGTATCGTGTGATAGCCATTGAGTCTTGAAAGATTTCAAGCATATGTCTAGGACCTCCAGGAAATGAAGGTGGCAAAACAAACCTTTGACCAATTTGATTGGGTTGAAGGTCATTTGGATCAATATCTGTCAAATCTTGGTAAAGTTCAGCACAGATCTTCCCTTGATTAAGCTTGTAGTAAGTCAACCTATTTTGTTCAGTTGCAGCCCAAGCATCAACCATAAACTCTTAGAACAATTTTCCAGCTCTCAAAATTGTTGAATACTCTATGGGTCGTTCAAACAAACAATAATTATAAAAATCCATTTGAGTAAGCCGATCAGTTGAAGGCCGATCACGTTCAACATCCCACAGTTTTATCTCAGGTTCCCATCTAAGCTCACCATGTGGAAATAATAAAACATAATGTAATGGCAAATATGCTGGGTGACATTCATTGATTTGCATTAGCTCATTATTTCCATGTAGATGTAAGATAACATCTCTCATTCCACTGACCTTGGTTCCATCACCTGGTATTACAACTGCAATCTCATCTATAGTTGGTAGGTTATACCATCGTCGTGTCGATGAACTGTAATGGAGATGAGCAGGCAAATTTCGTCCTGTCAAGGCTAATTGATTCAAAATTGCATGAGCATGGCGAAATTTAGCAACGAATGCATTAACCTGTAATAAACTATCTTGAATAGTTTTTAGAACATCTCTTCTTAATTGAGGATTTCTACGATTGCGAACTTCTAAAGCTGAATCAGGGTCATAAATGTACAATTGCGCATAAGCTGCATCTTGCCTTGATTGTGGTAGTAGTGATCCTGTTCGATGTCGCAATTCCCCATGGATAGTGAATGATGTAGGGCCTCTTCCAGTAAGTACTCTTGGATCTAATGTAGCACCAAGGCTTGTAAAAGCATTGGTTGCATTGTACACTCGAGTATAACGTCGAAACGATTTTGATTTATCATCATTCCCATCATATAATGCTTGAAGAAGTGAAGGGGGTGTAATAAGTAGAGGAAGCTTAACCTTCCCTTTTGAACAACATGTTCCGAATAGAGGACGGTTTGGAGATGATTTTACTAATTTTTCATCCATCCAATGTAATGCTGAACAGAAAGGACATAATACATCCATCTTGCCAAGAGAATGATGACATGAATTTATATGTGCTCAAATACCAACCATTGGACTTATAGGCATATCCTCTAATTCCTCATTAGTACATAGATCCTCTTGAAGGGAAGAAGTTGTAAGAGTAGGCCTACAAATATTGGTTCTGTGTAAATTAAAATAGAATGGTAATAGTAGGAGTATGTATTTGAAGAATTAAACACAGTCTTTTACCAATTCCTTTGTGGAGCTAAAAATGTGCTTGGCATTAAGGACAAACATGTGGAAGGATGTGTAACCATTGTTCGTTTTTGCGCCGATTGAGTATCCTCAGCTGCCTCTGTTCCTAGTTCCAAGCAAGTACGACTACAACGACACGGTATTAAAGAAGTTTGTCTCGGTTGAATATATTCTCTTGATTTTTCCCGTTCTCGCCGTGCACGTTGGGCCAATGTAGCTTTTGATATAAAATTGTTATTGTGTGCCTAAAATGTGAACATTATATCATTGATACCTAAAATACAAATATTATCGTATACTATTTTATTTCTTTTTCTTCATGCCTTGTAATAATTTTAAGAATATTTTTACATTTTCTTTGTCCTACTTCCTTTTCCATTTTGCTTCATTTTCCCTCTTCACGCCTTGTGATATAACAATTTATTTTTTAATTATTGTCTTCTCTTTCTTCTTGCATCATGATGACTTTAAGAAAATTAAAAATATTTTCTATGCCTATGTTCCTCTGTTCCTTTGCTTAGATGTTATAAAGATTTTCTTGGCGTTGATAAATGTTACAATTATTTTTTAGGAAATGTAAAAGAGAGCTAAAAATACTTTGTTTGAGTGTATAGAAAACAAAGAACACACAAAAAAAATTGACAGCACGGTTTACATTTTTAAAAATATACATGATCAATGTTCACTTAAACAATATGATTGGCTTTGTTTTACTTGATAAATATGTTTTTAAAGATATTGAATATATACCATTAGACATGCATTTTCCTTTCCTTTGTCAAATGAAGTTGCCTTTTCTTTTCCTTTAGACATTGCCTTGACCTTTTCCTTTTCCTTTGCCTACCAAAATTAAATAAAATTTATTCAGAATACGAAAAAGAACATGTATTTATAGAATTTATTAAGATTACGAAAAAAGAATATGTTGAACTTGATATTTATACTTACCTTAGAATTGCGGATAATATTAAGATTGCACTCATCACGAATAACAACACCGATATTCCTAGTCTCATAGAGGAATGGGCTTGCATGGGTAGGCCTACAAATATTTGTTGTGTACAAAATAAAATTTATAAAATAAAATCTTAAAAATAAGAATATGTATTTGTAGAATTAAATACAATGTTTTACCAATTTCTTTGTGAAGCTAAAGATGTGTTTGGCGAAGTAAGATTTGTAAACATTACTCCTTTCTGAGTCGGTGGAGTGTTAGTTGTGCTTGGTGGAATCAATTCTCTCGATCTCTCTCGTTCGCGTCGCGAATGTTGTCCCAATTGATATGAAGAGCTTGCATTATCATTTCTTTCGCGTTCTCACCGTGCACGTTGAGCCAATGCAGCTTTCGATATAATATTATTGTTATGTGCCTAAAACATGAAGATTAATTTCATAAGATGCCTAAAATATGAATATTATCATCTACTGTTTTATACTTTTCTCTTCATTTTTCATTTCCATTAATTTACTTTATCTTAATTCCCTTTCCTTCTGATATTTTGTAAAAAAAATTGAGAACTTTTTCATTCTGTATCCCTCCTCCCCTCATTCCTTTTTTGTTCTATTCCTTTTTTCTTCTCTTGTAGATGTTAATGTCAATAGCAAAAAGCCAAAAAAGAATAATAATAATTTAAAACAAATATAATGTTTTTGTACAAATGTTATTTTAGCATGCTTAAAAAAAAACATTTCACAAATTTATATGAAACTGTTTACTATAAAAACAGTATATGTCACTGTGCAAGTAGTATGTCAATTTTACATTTCAAAAAATAAAAATAAATAATCAAGGTTCATGGTCCAAAATAAATATTTCAAAAAAGAACTTTAAATGGAAATGTTGAAGAGCCATACTACTGAACATGCATTTTCCTTTCCCTTGCCCGAAACAGTGGTCTTTTCATTTTTCTTCAACAATGCCTTGGCAATTTCCTTTTCTTTTGCCTACAAAAAATAAAGAAAATTTTTAAAGAATAAAGAAAATATATATATGTAGAAAGTTTTTAAAAAATATATAAATAAGAATAAACGGTGTATACGGTGTTTTGAATAAAGAAAATCTATATCATTAAATTGGGCCTACCTCTCGAATACGGATGACATTAGGGTCACACTCATCACGGATAACAACATTAACATTTCTTTCTTGAAGAAATTGGACCTAAAAATACAAAAGAATTAGAGGTAAAAAAAAATAAAAAAATTATACATGTAAGAAAATGAGTAAAAGGAGCCAGTATTACAGTTCGACGTAGGTCTCCATCCATCTGTAAATTATAAGAAAAGAGCATTTTGTTATAAGGAATTAGATTAAAAAAACTATGAAAAGAAAAGAAAATTGACTTTTGCTTATAAGAAAAATGTTTTTTTTTTTCAAATAAATAAAAAAGAAAACAACTTACTTGACCAAAAATAGTAATGTTGTCCATAATTAGCGGTTGAAGGTCAATGGTGTCTCAACCTGAAAGTGCTTGGTTATGTAAATTTGACAAAGATAACTATATGAAGGCAAAATGAGGTTTAATAATTGTCATAAAGAAAAATTAATCACTACAAAATTAACAACCTCCTAACATATTTTAGTTAACAACCTAGTTTAAGAAGTTCGTTTGTGCATGAATATCACAGATAGAGAAATTGACCTACTACAAGATAGAAGAAAAATTATAATTTTTTTATGTCTTCAATATACATTAAAAAGGATGGAAGAAAAATTAAATACTCTCATAGAAATCTTCATAATTTTTCTCTATTGGCCAAAATGTAAAACTATTGCAATACATGATTTTGTGGTTGATTCTATATAGTAACTTTGCACTGACAAAGGTTAATTCTTATGGATTGTATTACCCATTTTTCTTACTAACAACTAAGTAAATTATAAAAAAATATATATTATAATAATGAATAAAATTTTAGTAAGACTTAATTACAGAAATTTAATTACTAAATTTGTATTTTAAAATGTGAAAACAAAATAAGTAAAAAACTACAATAAAAATTTATAAAAGGGCTCACCACACTGTAACTGAAAAATTACAAATACCTTTTGTATTATTTGTATAATTGCAAATGCCTTTTCAAAAAAGTATACTACACAGTAGCTTATTTACTTCAAGGAGTAATACTTTCATAAAAATTATTAAAACAAAATTTTAAAATAAGTTTAAGTTTTTTCAAAAGTCTGATAAACATCTAAAAAGTCATTTTTTTGTTTGAAAAATTCCAAAAATAAAATTGAAAAAGCTAAATAAACTGGACTCTTTTTAAAGAGAGAGAAGCCTAAACATTTTAAAATAGCAGTTCAATAAAAAACCAAATTAAAAACAATTCACTAAAAGCAAAAAAAAAAAAAAGGTTATCAAATAAAAAGGGTTAACTTTTTAATGTTCCCTTTTCCTTTCAATCAACAAATTCCCTTCAAATCCTAAATCCAAATACAGCCTAAGAAAAAAAAAAAAAAAAAAAAAAAAAGACCTATCATATTACAAAATTAAACTGTAACAAAATCTTTGTAAAATTTTTTTTAAAAAAAAAGAATAATTATTCAGGCCCAGAAGTTAGACTTATTTTATAGGTCCAGTGATATGTTAAAAAGAGGACTGGTTGATAATTAAATATTATCTAATTATCAACCAATCATCTTCTTAACACATCACTGGGTCTATAAAATGGGTATAAAAAATGAACTTGTATATTATTATTAAAAAAAAAAGACATAAGTATTCACATAATTCATCATACATTCCCAAAAAAAAAAGTATTCTCTAGAAATTGAACAGCTATATACCAAGATACATAACTATACACACTTATATTAGACTTCTTTCTAAACCAAACATTAAAAGCTTAATGTGTAATCTAATTATTGAAAATTCGAAGACCAAACATGAAAATTCCAGGGCATTAAAGAAATCTAAGAGAGTTCATTCATTAATCCAGAACATTCATTAACCCACTGCAATTCGAAAAAGAAATGAAGGAACTAATAAAGAATTGCAATGGAGAGACTTCCTAACCTGAGTATCTGCTTGAGAATCAAAATTAAAGGAATCTAAGACAGAAGAATAAAAAGAAAA
Source organism: Camellia sinensis (assembly GCF_004153795.1). Taxonomy (NCBI): domain Eukaryota; kingdom Viridiplantae; phylum Streptophyta; class Magnoliopsida; order Ericales; family Theaceae; genus Camellia; species Camellia sinensis. Next base: position 253,372 of record NW_021027713.1, read on the forward strand.
ACGCAATTAGTAAGAGCACTCCTCAACACTAAAAATGTACATGAATATATTTTCATATTTGACGAATAAGAATATGACCATTAATGATTAATGAAAACCTCAACCCATTTGATTAAGATGAAATAAAAATGATTGTTGACACGAAATATAATTGTAAGAAGGCATAATGAGGTTTAATAATTGCCATAAAGAAAAATTAATCAACACAGAATTAACAACCTCATAGCATATTTTAGTTAACAACCTATTTTAAGTTCATCAATGCATGAATATCACATATGGGAAAATTGAACTACTACAGGATAGAAGATAAATTATAATTTTTTAATGTCTTTAATATACATTAGAAAGGATCTTAGAAAAATTAAATATTGTCATAGAAATCTTCATCATTTTTCTCTATTGGCTAAAATATAGAACTATCGCAATAAATGATTTTGTGGTTGATTCTATATAGTAATTTTGCATTGACAAGAGTTAAATTCTTATGAATTGTATTGCCCACTTTTCGTACTAACAACTAATATATACCACAAAAAAAAGTAAATAAATAAATTATAAAAAAATATAAATTATACTACTAAGGGAAAATAAAATTTAAACAAAACTTCAATATAGAAATTTAATTACTAATTTTGCATTTTAAAATGTGAAAAAAAAAAAAGAAGAGTAAAAGACTACAATAAAAATTTATAAAAAGTCTCACCACACTGTAACTGGATAAGTACAAATATCTTTTGCCTTATCTATACAATTACAAATGCTTTTTTCAATACTCTCATAAAAATTATACTACACAGTAGCTTATTTACTCCAATGAGTTACACGACACAGTAGCTTATTTAATCACAAATATATTTCCTTCACCCATTTTTCCATATTGTCCATTCAAAAGTTATATTTATTTACTTTTAATTATATGTTTTAGAAGCAGTGAAACAATGAAGAAAGTTAAAACTTTCAATTTCCTTTTCCTTCCTTTTCTTAGATACCAAACAACAATGCATAAGATTCAAACTTCATTTTCCTCTAGAGAGAGAGAGAGAGAGAATCCAAAAAAAATAAAGTGGGTATGAAAAATGAGCTTGTATATCATTATTAAAAAAAAAAAAAGAAGTAAGTATTCACATAATTTATCATACATTCCTATTATTTAAATAAATAAAAAAAAGACACATAAGTATTCTCTAGAAATTGAACAGCTATATACCAAGATACATAACTATATACATTATATTAGATTTTTTTTTAAACCAAACATTAAAAGCTTAATGTTTAATATAATTATTGAAAATTCCAAGGCCAAACATGAAAATTCCAAAGCATTAAAGAAATCTGAGAGAGTTCATTAATTAACCCACTACAATTCAAGAAAGAAAGTAGGGAACTAATAAAGAATTGCAAGGGAAAGACCTCCCAACCTAAGTATTTGCTTGAGAATCAAAACTAAAGAAATATGAGACAAAAGGATAAAAAAAAAAAACACAATTAGTAAGAGCACTCCTCAACACTAAAAATGTATACAAATCTATTTTTATGTTTGATGAATAAGAATATGACCATTGATGATTAATGAAAACCTCAACCCATTTGATTAAGATGAAATAAAAATGATTGTTGACATGAAATATAACTATAAGAAAGCAGAATGAGATTTAGTAATTGCCATAAAGAAAAATTAATTAACATAGAATGAACAACCTTATAACATATTTTAGTTAACAACCTACTTTAAGAAGTTCGTATGTGCATGAATATCACAGATGGAGAAATTGAACTACTACAGGATTGAAGGCAAATTATATTTTTTTTTTTTTTGTCTTCAATATACATTAAAAAGGATAGAAGAAAATTTGAATACTATCATAGAAATCTTTATCATTTTTCTCTATTGGCCAAAATGTAGAATTATTGCAATACATGATTTTGCAGTTAATTCTATATAGTAATTTTGTATTGACAACAGTTAAATTTGTATGGATTGTATTACCCATTTATTGTACTAACAACTAATGTATACCACACCAAAAACAAAAAAATAAAAATAAATAAATTATAAAAAAATATAAATTATACTACTTATGAATAAAATTTTAGCAAAACTTCAATATAGAAATTTAATTACTAATTTTGCATTTTAAAATGTGAAAAAAAAATAAGTAAAAAACTACAATAAAAATTGATAAAAAGTTACAAAAATATCTTTTGTCTTATCTATATAATTACAAATGCATTTTTCAATACTCATAAAAATTATACTACACAGTAGCTTATTTACTCCCATGAGTACTACACAATAGCTTATTTAATCAAAAATATCTTTCATTAACAAATTTTTCCATACTTTCCATTCAAAAGTTCTATTTATTTATTTATTTTTAATTATATGTTTTATACACAATGAAACGGTGAAGAAAGTTAAAACTTTCAATTTCCTTTTCCTTCCTTTTTCTCACATACCAAACAACAATGCATAAGATTCAAACTTCATTTTCCTCTTTCTCTCAACAATCGACTGCCAAACTCAAAAAATTAAGGTTAAGGTTTTAGAGACTAAAATTTTGGAACAAAATTATTTTTTAAGAACCAAATATTTTTGTTGCGAAAGTGTCATTATTATATTTTTAACAACGAAAATTGGACATTAGTAATAAATTATTATTTTTTTGGGACCAAATTTTTTATCTCAAAAAACAAATCATTTTGAGACCAAATTATTTTGTATATTTATTAGTGACATTTTCAAAATTGTCACTAAAAATCTTATTTTTGACTTTTCGAGACGACCTTTTAACGACTATCTTTACGACGATAGAAATTAGTTCTTAAATATCTTTTGTAGCAAAAATTTTACTTTTAAAGATCAAAAAATTTAATCTCTAAAACCCTTATATATTATAGTGACATCATCCTCTAAAACTAAAATAATAAGAATTTGATATTATCCCAATATGCTCAATGTCCTTTCTGTCATAATAATAAATTAATGTTGTTCGGTGTTAGCTTGTTACTCTAAATTTTATTTTATTTTTTAAAATAAATGTTAGCTTGTTACTCAATACCATGACAATTCTTGTTTTGTTGTTACCAACTACATTGAATTTCAATCAACTTTTTCAAAATTTTGTATATGTTATTTCTTCAATTTTCCTTTGTCACTGTCACTAGTAATAAGTTGAAGGAACTAGTAAACGAAGACATGCACAAGACTCATCAATTGTTGAAATAATCTCACATCATGAATGACGATTCTTAAAGGGTATTTGGTTTATTAGAATAAGGAAAGAAATATAATAGTTCTTCATTAATCTCCTCATAACATGATGATCATTTTTTTAATAATAGTAAATGATAATTTTACATTTTTCATCATTTTTTTAGTGAAGTAAATGAGAGAATCAATATTCTGATAAAATAATCATTTATTTTATCTTTATTCCACTAAACCAAACAATGTCTTAGTTTCATTTCATTAATAAGTGCATAAAGAGAAGGTAGGGGCTTCATGAATGTCGCTATATATACATATAATAGTTGAATTTGGCCTATTCAATATTTTAGTTTCCTTTATGCGCTTACCTCTCCACTTTGATTTTGATTCTCTCAGTTTCCCTTGTTGAAAAATCTTCTGCCAACCATGTGAAAATAAGCTGTTTACAGCTCTTGATAAGCCCATACATATATTATATGTATATATATTATCTCTATTCTGGGGCAAGAAACCAAACAATGTCTTAATTTCATTTCATTAATAAGTACATAAAGAGAAGGTAGGGGCATCATGAATGTCGCTATATATACATATAATAGTTGAATTTGGCCTATTCAATATTTTAGTTTCCTTTATGCGCTTACCTCTCCACTTTGATTTTGATTCTCTCAGTTTCCCTTGTTGAAAAATCTTCTGCCAACCATGTGAAAATAAGCTGTTTACAGCTCTTGATAAGCCCATACATATATTATATGTATATATATTATCTCTATTCTGGCAAGAAATGTCTATTTCGATTTCAATATAAAGCTTCAACAATTTATCAAAATTTAAAATTAATATCTTATAAATTATCACATCATTATGAATTTTAAAAATCATTTTAATGATTTGTTGTTTGTTTTTTAAACTACTGATTTCTTGGTATGATTCTATTGTCATCATTGACTATGAAATTGAAAATCTCCATTCCTTCCTTGTAATGAAAGGAGAATCTAGATCCAATAACTCAATTAATAAATAAATCATAGAATATACTTAAAATACATAGCTAGCATACAATAGGAACGCGGGTTTATGATTGGGTTTTATGAGGTTAATAAAATAAAATTAATGTCCTTAATTTGTGCTCCATGCAAATGTAACCTCTTCTTTTCATTATCTTTATCGTTAACAGAAAATAAGAATATATTATTTTAATAATTATTTTTGAAGAAGCCAAGGTATTTTGGCTATGTTGTCAGTCTCATTTTGTTTTTAAAGAGAAAAATAACAAAAAGATCCCGAAAAAAGCTAGCTGTATGAAGAAAAAAACATGGAAATATGTGATATTATATAATGAATGATAGCACATGACTCAATCATTCCTACGATCACATTGTCACCTGTTGTTATTAAGATCTTCTACTTATTTAGCAATAATAACTGATGAACTCTACTGTATTTGTTTAATTTATGCTCAAATCAGGATTTGGTTTTGCATTAGTTTGTGTTTAAATTTAGAGTTTTGAATAGGGAATTTTGGTTTTTTGTTTTTAATTTAAAGATTAGAAATTGTTGGGATCAATTGTAAAAATTTACATTAGAAACTCTGGTAATGAATACTGAAGTTTTTATGTTCAATATTAACTCAAAAAGATTGATACTAAATACAAAAAAATAAAAAATTTGAGATTGTGATTAATTGTCTGGCTTCACCATTGCCACCAAGACTGCATACCTCCCTCCCTCCCTCTCCCTATCACATAGTAGTTATCAAATGAAAGGAATGAATTTTCAAGGGTTCAATGGCTTCTTCAACAATTCAAATACTATAAAGAAGTCCCATTGAAGACCACAAAATCCTTGGAACAAATGAACACTAAAGTTCCAGTAACAGAACTATACCCTTTATAGGGGGAGGGAAATAAAAAGAAAAAAGAAAAAAGAAAAATTAACACATCAAAATTTCACTTTGGAACAAATAAGCTAGATCTATTTCATTTTCAATGGTTTTGAGCCATTTTGTTTTGTTTTCTTTTGCTTCTTATACTGTTCATATAATTGCAATGACCACGTTGTACGATCCAACTCACCCCTCAATCTCTTATTTTCACTTATATCATGAATAAGTGAGAAATGCTCAGAAAGTCTCTTCCTCACCGTATCTTCATCAGTCCAATCTGTTATACCAGGATTCGTTCCGCTACTATTAGCCACAGAAGACCCGCTTCCTCTTCTCCTTTTATGATTTGGTTTCTCTATGTCAACCTTCAGATCGAACGGCTCATGTTCGAGCGATAACTCCATGAAAGCTTGTTGAGGTGACACATTGGAATGATAAACCTGGTTCTGAGCAGTGCTCAACGTTGAAATGGTTGACGCTAGTGTTGAAACAGTTGGATGATAATGCTTAGACAGAAGGTTGAGTTCCCAAAGAACTGAAGCTAGGGCACCACTAAGATTTGGGTCTGAGGCATAAGGTTGATACTTCTGCAAGTAATTAAATTAGTCATTAGTAAAAGGACAGGAAATTCAAATGAACATCCCACCACTTCAATGGAAGGTTAACTACATAACAAGAATAGAACAGGTTATGGATATCCCATCCACTCAAACGAAATATTAGTGGAATACCAAATTTCAAAGTTCCCACAGAAACATAAGGAAACACTGAAAACATGTCAAAATAATGAGTCATTAATATTTAACAATGCTCATTTCCAATTACTTTATTGGTCAAAAGGAAAAAAGATGTGATAATATAAAAAAGTACAACATTTATTAGAGAATCTGAGAAACTATATATGAGAGAAGAGGAGAGATACATATGAACAAATAAAACAAAAAGCGGCATGATTAAGTGACTTTTCTTCGTTTCTACTACTACAAGAATTTTGCATTTTTTAAATGTTTTTCTCTTATAAACTGCAAATCTCTTCCCCAACTGAGCTTTTAAACCATTTGGTTATGAGCTTCTAATATTTATAGACTTCAACATGTTCAACCATTTAAATATTTAGAATTATTAACATTTATATAGGTTTTAGTTTTGTTCCCAAAGATTTTAATACATTTTCATATTGTCATCTCGTTTCCCTTATGTTTACGAAATGTTTCCGAAACATTTCTGTTTCCAACTAACCAAAACAACCTACCAAAATGAAATTTCGATCCCTGCATCCAATAGGTGCAAGTCATATGAAATTGCCTCGGTGATTCTTCTACCATTTTAACAGGAATAGAATGAAAGCTTACCGCAATGGGACCTGAAACCGACCCCCCTCCAGCATCATTTTCTAATAGGTTCCGGCACTTGACATTTTTCTGAAGAAGATGTTTTACAGTCACCAAGGCTGCATGAGTTCCACAAGATGAACCAAATGTTAAGACGTAGAGCCATATGGGAGTAATCAAATTGTTAAGCATGAAATAACAAATTAGAAAAAGATACCAGCCATGGACTCTGCAGATCCAAAGCATAAAGAGAATGTGGCTAAACGCTTTATAAACGCAGCAGCCCTTTGCATGTCATTTTGTCTATCATCACACAACATTATCTTCAGAGCTTCAGCTAATACTTCACCTTGATCCCTGATTCACAACCGCATGAAAGAAGTATAACCACCTTGCACATTGCATTGAGTAATATGATGAAGAATCTCTTCTAAAATGCCATGTTTGCAAGAAGTTGTGGATTGTCAAAACCAATCAACAATTTTCGCTATTAAATAAATAAATATATATATCTAGAGAGAGAGAGAGAGAGAGAACTTCAAATATAACCCAAGAAGGACCACTACCACCTCAAGCAGTTAAACTCACAAGGGCCTTGAAGCTAAAGCATGCATTAGAAAAATTTTACCACACTCCACTGATGCATAGATTTCAATGCAGAAAATGTTCGGACAGCAACTAAAATTGCACAATTGACTTCATCGAACCAGATTTTAGAATGTGTAGTACCAACCTTCCTGGCCTGTACTCCAGTATAATACTGTAAAGCTGAACAAAGAAGTCCTGTAAATCAACATTTAAGGCATCAAGATTGTTTCTCATCACTTTAAAAGCGACAATGCAACATCGCAGACGTTCAGATACAGTCAACTGTTTCAAAAAATTCTCTGAAGAACCATCTGAGCTGCTGCCTCCTCCAGAAAGCTTTCTCAGATAACTTATGAGATCACCCATAAAGTCCAAGTCAATTAGATGAGAGAACTTTCCAATTCCATTTAAACAAGGAGCAAGTAATGGGTGACCCCCAGATGCACCAGCTGATGAGCTCGAAATCCCTTCAGACCTGAGAAAAAGGGGGGGCGTGCGGGCAGGGGGGGGGGAATTAGCGGAAAGAATATAAATAAATTAACAAAAAGAATAGAAACTAAATCTGAAAATTGTTTTATAGATTATCCAGAATCTGCCCAGCAGCCACATTGAATCCAACGAAAAATAGAAGGGAGAACCATATAAAAAAATTGATCTTCATTCAACTTAATTTTGCATCATATTGTAGCGCATATTAAAAAAACAGTGGTATTCATTCTGTATTTTTTGAGGCATTGAAATTGGGTGCAATTAGTGTTGCCTTCACTACTGTATGTGCTTTCAACGATGTTTTCAATAAAGAAATTTATAACACCTACGGTAGTAAGCGCATACCATAGTGGAGACAACAATGGTTGCACCCAAGATAATGTGGTAAATGATGATGCAGAAAGATACCTGGCTGCAATTGACTGCATAGCATGCTTCAAGATGCGAAAGAATGTTTGAAATACAGCAGAAAGTGTCTCAGTTTGCATCCTTCTCCGCTCCATAATATCTTGGGTAAGTGAAGCAGCCTTAAAGTCAGCATTAACCTGTGCAAAGCGTTAAGAACCTTTATGATTGGGAGTTTGAGAAGTTGATGGACCTTCTTGGTCGTTTATATTCTATCTATCTTGGGGATGGAAGAGACACTATCTAATGGTCTAGATCCACTTTTAGCATTTTCACTGTTAAATCTTTCTATGAGGCTCTTGTGGGTCTTAGAGGCCCTTTTCTTTCCCTTGAAAAGGGTGTGGGGTACAAATGCGTCTTCTAAGGTGCCTTTGGTAAGATCCTTGTTAAAATTCACCTACTACACACCTACCACTACCACCTACTACACACTCACCTACTTCACCTACTCTCCACCTACTCCTCACCTACTCCATACCTACTACACACTCACCTATTCTCTTCCCACATCCTCTCTTCTATATATAGGAAACATTATAATATGTCAATAACATTAATCAATAATGCATCAATTTTAACATGGTATCAGAGCAAGGTTAAGACCTTAGTATTCTCGCTTCACCGGCGGGCGGCAACCTCGCCTTGGCCGCCCGCCGGACCTCAACCTATTCCGCTGTCATCTCTATCACCCATCACTAAATATACCTTATATTTTTCCAGCCATAGCAGCCAACGATGAACTTCAGGTCCATGCACATCAATGTGTCGATGGAGTTTTGTTTATCTGATCTTTTGGTGTTTCTCTTTCCTTGTAAAAATCAAGTAGTGCGCGGGCTTTGAAGCAGAAGCTTTGCCACAATTTTCTAAGTTCTGTTCCTGCTTTCTCCTTTAATCTTGTCTGCAGCTGCACTTTTTGTGTGTCCTTAGCGTTGAATTTTTCTTCAAGCTTCTGTTTTCTCCTCGCTGCTCTTTCCTCCGTCCTCAAGCTGAAAGGAGTGGATAAAGTTGGTGACTGCAATTTGTTTCTGCACGAAGATCTTGTTGTTCTTCTTGGAGACGGTTCGGAGGACAGTGGCTGTGTACCAGGAACCTCTGAAACCCTCGTCTTCGAAGCTCAGCGAAGAGGTCGATGCTTTCCACAACGACGGTTGGTGGGAGGGTATTGTCACTGCATTCTCCAAGATTCTAGATACTCGTTTTCTTCAGAAGTTCCAGGGAGCAGATTGATTTTCCTGATTCCGATCTGCGCTTACACCGTGAGTGGGTCCACGGGATTTGGTTCCCCCATTGGAACAACAACCTCCTCCTCCTCAAGAACAAGAATAAGCCCCGTCTTCTTAGTTTCATTTCAGGTTGTTGTGGACCGAAAATCATGGCTGCCTATGGAATTTCGGGGCATTTTTATTGGATTTTCATGGAGAACCATTTCCGATGATCCTTGTCATTGCATCTTCCATTGCTGTGTGGTTTATCTAGATCTGGACATGCTTTTCTTGAGCTGAATTCACTGCACAAACCCATCTCTCTCTTCTCTCTCTCGACAACACACAACCCCATTTTACTTTTCTTCTCTATTTCTTTATTTTTCTTTTACTTCCTTTACCACCACTCACCCATGTGACCCACATCCTCCAACCATATATCTTTTGCAGGTGCACTACCCCCAACCTACATTCTCTTTCTCTGAAATCCCATCATCGTTTTTTATTTTATTTTATTTTATTTTAGCCATCATCATTATGTCTCCACTACCCAAACTTTCTTTATTTTATATCTATTATATATATATATATTTTTTTATTATAATATATTTCTCCATCAATATTTCATTATTATACAACTCGTTAGTGAGAGCATCACCCTTTTTTTCATTATCTTATTATTCTTTTTTATATTCCACCAAAAAAAAAAAAAAAAAAATCACACCGATGTTTTTCATATGACCCATCCACAAATATTTTTATCTATTTCTTTTATCCATTGTTTTATTTTCTTTTATTTTTATTCTTAAAAAAATAACAACACCACCAACATTCCACAAACTTGTCATTTCTTCATGCCGGGGATCAACCCGATCACAATTTTACACAAAAAAAAAAAAAAAAAGCAATCAAACAAAACCAAAACAACCACATCCACAGGCGGGATTTTTTTTCTTTCTCTACTCTGCCGACCGGTCTCTTCTTTTTGCCTCCGTCCTGAGCGGCCCTTGCCGGTGTTTTTTTCGTGTTTCCCACGCCACCGAGCACGTTCACTCCACCTGCTCCTCCACTGCAGCATATAGCGGCCCTCCAAATCGGAACATAACGGTGGCCTTCCGCTTCAGCTCCTTATTTTCCGCCTTTAGCACACTTAATCTGCTCGCGCATCCTTATACATGCGTTGGAGCAGAGCCAGTTGGGCGTTAACTGCTGCACCTCATTTGTCCTACTCTGCAGCCGGTTCGACAAATTTGTAACCGCAGTCATGGTTTCCACACATGACTTCAATGTATACTGATTGGCCTCCACATCCGACTGCACTGCCATTCTTTGCTCCACAGACCGCATAGGAAAGTTTCAACGGAGCAAACTCCGGGGCGCTTGGTTGAGGTTCCAGTGCCACCGCACCAGTTATCTCTCTTTGTTTGACTCGTTAAGGTCGGGAAAGAGAGTGAGCAGACCGCGGGAAGACGAAGCCATTTTTTCTGGGCAACAGAGTGTTACAGAGTATCTTTCTCAGCAAAACGAAGAATTTTTCAGAGGTTTCTCTCAGTTTTTCTGTCTCAGCTTCTGCCTCAGCCTCAGCCTCCGTCTTGGTTAAATAGCCGAGGCAAGCCACGCGTATAGCGCACCACTTGACGCCAGACGACAAACGGGCGCGCCAGCCAAGGCACTCACGTGCCTCGCCATCATATCTGGCACGCCTTTTTTATGGATTGGGCACGCCTTTTGATGGCACGCCTTTTTTGACAGATATGGGCACACCTTTTGAGGGGCGACTTTTTAAGGGTCCGACAAGACTCTATAAACTGTCCCGACATTGATTCCGGTTAGCTCCTTCAAGGGTCCGACAAGACTCTGTAAACTGTCCCGACATTGATTCCGGTTAGTTTCTACAAGGGTCCAGCAAGACTCCGTAAACTGTCACAACAACTGTCCCAACACCTTTTGAGGGTGCGACTTTTAAGGGTCCGACAAGACTCTGTAAACTGTCTCGACATTGATTCCGGTTAGTTTCTACAAGGGTCCAGCAAGACTCCGTAAACTGTCACAACAACTGTCACCACATTGTCTGCTACAACGGTCCGACATGACCCCATAAACTGTCTTCTACATCGGTCTGACACCGCCATATCAGTGTCCTCTACAACGTTATGACACCCCCATACAGTGTCCTCTACAACGTTATGACACCCCCATACAGTGTCCTCTACAACGTTATGACACCCACATACAGTTCCTCTACAAACGTTATGACACCACCATCCAGTGTCTTCACCAATGGTCTGACACGACCATACAGTGTCTCCTATCCATTTTTTATTTTTCAGATTATTTTCTTGTTTTTGTTACTCTCTCCAAACTCAAGTTGGTTAGTTCCTATCCCCCTTGAGTTTGCGGGGGGCTGTTAAAATGCACCTACTACACACCTACCGGCTACCACTCACTACCACCTACTACACACTCACCTACTTCACCTACTCTCCACCTACTCCTCACCTACTCCATACCTACTACACACTCACCTATTCTCTTCCCACATCCTCTTTCTATATATAGGAATCATTGTAATATATCAATAACATCAATCAATAATACATCAATTTTAACAATCCTCAATTGATAATTTGATTAAAAGGAAACAATTGCATGTTAACTGGTACACATGCAAGAAAGAACAGGGGAAACCGGTAAGCTACTCACTTAGGAAACTGTGAGGTCGGTGTGCCATGGTGTTCCTAGGCCAATAGGGGCATTGTTTTGTTCTTAGAGAGTAGTTAGAGTGCATAAGAAGGAAGAGGAAAGGCTTTGGTGTTTAGTCCCCATGGCTTTACGTTAATTGATTGGGGGGAAAGTAAATAATTTCAATTGTAAAGAAAGAGAGCCTTCATTTAAATTGAAGGGTAGACCTTTTTTATAATTATATATTTGGGGAGTGACTAACCAATTTCTGGCCTTTGAATAGGTTGTTGATGTATGTTGGATAAGTTTTCTTTTGTTATACAGGTTGCACCCCCTTGTGCCACTTGAAAAAAATTTTTGTTTTCCTTTATGCCACAGAAGGAAAGAATAGAGAGTATTTTCTCCATATCTCCCAAGAAAATGGAGAGTAAGCGACATCAAGAAAACCAATACCATTCACCAAAAATAAGAAATCAATACTGTGTCTCAGGGATCAATACCTCATCTCTTGATCTTTGACATCAACTCTTTCCGACTTTTCTTTTTGTCATTTCTCTGACTTAGCTCCTCAGAATTCTTTCTCTTTTATTCTTTCTTGTTTTTGAATTTATTATCTGCCTTTGACATTTCAGTCCTCCCAATATCCTCATCAAACGACAAGACATTGAAAACCTGAGAAAGCATAGAAAAAGAGAGAAGTGAATACAGTATGTGAATAATCAAATAAATTAAACGGCCAAGTCTCTTTCATCACACAAAATACTTCATGGAGTAAGATATTGCTCCACTATTCCTCACATCAGCCCATGGGCACATACCTCTTCCCTCCCAATAAATTAATCTACATCAAATGCTGCTCCAAAGAATACTTTTGTAAATATGTTGTCCAACACCACTCTAGACACAAACAAACATTTCTATCAAATATGTCGACACAATGTTTTCTTATTAGAAACAAACACACAGGATTCATCTCCTAATCAAGTGCCTCTGGGGCACTTGTTAGCATGACCCATGCATTAATTCCTCAGCCGAGGTTTTCTCTTTGCTGACCTATGAATGCTCTTTTTCAACTAGTAAACAACCATATTTAATTATTCAACATAAAAATATACATTGTGTGTTGCCACAACATAAATTTGGCAATGCTTCTTTTATCCACAAACTGTGTGATGGATAAATTTCCAATCAAAATAACAAGTTTCCAGGCTGTAGTATATATAATATTGAACCAAATTATTAGACCCCAAGACAATTGCCTCGCTAAAAATGAGTCAATTTCGTGCCAATAGCAAAGAAACAAGGGCCAAGGCATTCTCCAGGGATACGCCATAACAGTCAGCTTTTCAAGAACATACAACCACTCATCTACGTCTTGTGCTCATATTTAACATTTTCTCTAAAATGTAAGACACTCATCCCCCAACCACAAAAAGCCAAACAATGCACAGCACCACAAAACACAATCGGGAAAAAAAGTGAAGTACAAAGAACAAATATTCCCTTGAACAAGACATCTGATTCTGCAAAGTTGAGCGTGAACAAAAAAAAAAAAGATCAATCGGCTTACCATAGACAGTGTCCGACGGAAGAAATGTATACTTTTTATGAATACATGACATAAAACAGTGAATGGCAATGACACTGTAATTGTCCCATTTCTGTATTTGGTCATAGCACCATTCTTTTTAGTGCTGTACTCAAGTAGGTTGATATTGACAATACAAAAATCCATTCCAATAATGAACCAAAAAAAAAAAAAAAATACCCACACACTTCTATTCTGCAGGCGTAGGCATATAGGGTGTTTTATCTACAGTCACATGTGAGGGCTTTCTAGTGTACAACCATTGCAGAACAGGCTGGTGCTAGGGTGTTTTTATCTACAGTCACATGTGAGGGCTTTCTATGTACAACCATTGCAGAACAGCTATGAAGCACCGGTACTCCTAAAATGTTGCCGTACAAGTACCGGTACGTACCTGGTACGGGTACGCGTACCGGTACGGGTACGCGTACCCGGTACGGGTACGCGTACCGGTACGGCTGCACGCGTACCGGGTACGGCCAAAAGGGGTCTGGTACGATCTGGTACAATATGGGTACGGCATGGGTGCGGAGGGGGTACGCCATGGGTGCGGAGGGGGCAAAAAATACATACAAAAACTACATGTATACATGTATACATACCATAAACATACATAAACACATCTATAGAGGGAATCAGAGAGAGACAGAGGAGATGAAGAGAATCGAACCTGATAGTGTAAGAGAGGCGTCGCCTTTGTGTGCTAGGGCAGTGAAGGATTCTAGGGTTTTCTCTTCAATCGATCGATCGATCGTATCGTCTCTCTCTTTGACCGATCTTCTGCTCACTGTTGATCGATCGTCTTCGTCTCTCTCCTTTTCTCTCTCTCTCCGTCTCTCGATCGCCTCTATTCTCTGTTCTCTCTCTTCGTCTCTCGATCGCCTCTGCTCCTCTTCGCCTCTCGATGATTTCTGCTCCTCTTTCGCCTCTGCTCTCTCGCCTCCTCTCAAATATAGTATAAGACATATGATACATATACTATAAATATAATAATATAATATATATAATAAGAATATAATATATAATATAATTATATATCATAATATAAATAATATAAAGATATATAATATAAGATATAATATTATAATATAAGATATATAATAATAATTAGTGATAAATATAATATATAATAATATAATAAATTTTTATATATAATGTAATTAATCATGTATAATATATAATTATAATTGATCATATATAATATATATAATAATTTTATAAATTATAATTTTTAATCATATATAATAAAAATATATATATTTATTGGCGTACGCAGCGTACCCGTATCATACTTTTTTAAAATTTTGACGTATCGACGTAACCCGCACATCGTACCCGTACCGTACTCGTACCGCGTACCTGTGCTTCTAGCAGAACAGGCTGGTGCAAAGAGAGACCAAAATAGATGCAAAGAACAAAACTTATAAGAGACAAGCACATGCACCACAACAAATATGCAATAAGAAAATAAAACGAAAATACGAAGGAACAAAGTCTTCAAACAATGAAAGAGATGATGATAAACATAAGATTGGACAAAACATAAAGGGCTCATATCATCTAGAGTATTCTCAAAAAACAAAAAAGTAGCACGCAACAATGTTCAGAAATAAACTAGATTAACCTTTATGATTTATACTCAATTACAACTTTTAATAGTTATGTCAAAATAGAATGATGAAAAAGTTTATAATTAAAAATTATGGATAGAGTGATAGGAACACCATACACAGGCAACCAACTGGGAAATTAGATACCTCAATGGAATCAGGTATGTAATTGGCAATCATAAACTTTCACATGCTCTGCAATCAATTGAACTGCCTCCACAAATAGCCTCACCACCATGCCTTCCCCATTTATAAAACGAGACTTTACAGTGGCACAACAGAGTTTCCTGTCACCAAACAACCATCATATATGTGGCAAAAGATTTTCATGCTGAGAATAAGTGCATCAGTTTTTACTTTTCATTAAATTTAATACAAGGGGCGAAGAGGGTAAAGTGAAACGTTAGATCCAAACAGCACTAAGGCACATACAAGCACCACCTTCCAAAGGTCCTAACTTTTGAAGGAGTGATGCAAACATTTTAAATACTCATGGAATCCATATACCGGTGGTTGCATGTAAAGAATCAGACAATTTTTTTTCACTATGTTATATACAATGGGAAGGGCACACAATGAAACAAGTAACCTTTTACTTTTTATATAATTAAATAAAAAAAATAAAAAAATTAAAAAGGAAAGTGAAAATCCAAGACATATTTTGCAGCATGTTGAGAAAAAATAATACCAAGGTCAAACTGTAGGGTGTAGTTGAAGCGAGGTAATTTTGTTGGCAGAACCACAAAGGCTTAAATCCTCACAAGCAATTATGGGGTTATGGCTACACTGGCAATATCAAATGCATGCTTGTGGAAGCTGTAATGTGGTTTTCAACTAGCGTTATGGTAGATAGATACTGTAAGTGTTGGAGGAAACATCATGTGGGACACGGGTTAATAGCGTACCGTAGAATAAGGGGAGGTGATGGAGAGTAAACCATGTGATAACCATGATAGAAGCACACACAGTGTAAAGTGGAGGTGGAAGTGGCAGAAGTTGCACAATGTTCATGAACGTTTTGGTTCCAGCAGTTGGGATGTCTGATTGGGATCTTACCATCCACTATCACGCCTTTGAAGTGGAATTCTCTCTTATTTAGCTGGAGAAAAGAACAATTTTGGTCCATATACATCATACCCCATTTATTCCCACTTCCACCCCACCCAATAGAAGGATACACCATATGAAGGGGGGAAAAAAAAGAAAAAAGGCCAATTTCACCGCCAATCATGAATGATCGAAATATCAAATTTGAGGACCATATTTCAATAGTTGGAAGATTGGGTCCTACTGAAAAACATACATGATCGATATTCAAACCAGTGTTCATAAACTCTCATACACCCCAAGCTTAAACACGAAGGTAGTAAATGCTAACGCACTAAAAGATGTTTAAAAAAAAATGCTACACAGCATGTTTCCTCAATACATGCCTGAAAAATTTATTGGAAAATGGAAAATAAGAAATAAGATATACTCAAAACCTTACAACATCATCCGTAGAACTTAATGTTCTTAATACAGCAGCTAACAAGCTCTCACGATATTGAAGTGGGGAAACTGGAATCAGCAAGTAGCAGATACAACGAATAATCCACCGTGAATGAAGCCTGCTGTTTTCTACAGCTAATCTAAACCTCTGCCAAGTATCCCTGCACATGTACATATCGGAGAAAAACTTCAAAACAGGAAGCAAATACCATAGCTAGAGTCCAAAGCTCTTAAAAAACATCAACACTCCATTTCACATTAGCCATTCACAATAGTGCCAAGCCGAACCTTGATGTAGATAGGTGGGTGGATTCATAGTACCGCATTTCTTAACAACCTTTGAAACAACGATTTCCTGCTCCTATCTCAGTGGGCAGCCTAATTCG
>NW_021027713.1:270264-296656 GCF_004153795.1 Camellia sinensis
ATCGGATCAGATTAAATAGATTAATTAGTGGTGTAGTGCTCAAATTGTTTAATATTAAATAATGTGACTAATGGGAATTTATGTAGAAGGGCACTATACACTTAGTTTCTATACTTGAGTCAAGAATCAGATTTTTGTGCCTTGAGAGAGAGAGAGCCGGATATAGAGAGAGAAAGGGGAGAATTGTGTAATCTTGGCTCAAGGTTGTGGGGTTTGAAGATTAAACTCGAATTTGCTCTAGAGTTGGGTGTTGAAGCCTCTAGGTAAGTGAATTCATGAATTTTAAGTTATCATCTTGTGAATTCAAGTTTGAATAATGGTCAAGAACATGGATTAAATTCATTATAAGGAAATTGAGTTGATTTTGTTGTATTTGAAGTCATGGAATGCATGCATGTGCATGATTGTTACAATTTTGGGTGTTCTAGCATGTAGCATGTTAAAAATGAAGAATAGAGCACCAAACCTCACTTGCACAAGTAGTTTTGTGTAGCTTCATGATTTGGAGCATCATTTGTACCATTCGTAACAGAAATGAAGTCAAAATTTACATACAAGCATGATTTGGCTGAATTTCATGTGTTTAAGCATCATTTGACCTATTTGAAATGGAATTGGAGTTAAAAGATTGCATGCATGTTTGATTTTTGAAGATATGAAGCTCATATGGGATTTGAAAGCATAAACCATGATTATACAAGAATGTTGATTGATTTTGGAGAATTGAACCATGATTTTGAGGAATTAGCTTCATATTGTTTGTGTACCCTTGAAATATAATGTGTTTATATGTTTTTGGGACTGAAATAATGAGTTGAGGCCTTTGAACATCAAAATTGAACTCCAAGAACAGTTCTGGAATTTCTAGAAAGTTTGATGTCCGCTCGAGCAGGGAAACCGCCGCTCGAGCGTGAATTTCGTTTTACTAGCACTTTTTGCAGGCATGGTGTCTGCTCGAGCGGGGAACCATATAGAGAGGCCTTCCGCTCGAGCGCCAGAATGCACGCTTGAGCTTAAATTCGACATAGCCAGTACTTTTGCAGGTTTCTTGTGTCCGCTCGAGTGGGGAAGTCCACGCTCGAGTGGGGACCCTGTTTTCTGAAATTTTGTTTATGCATTCTGTGTTTCGTTTTCCGTTCTCTTTCACTTGTAAGCACTCTTAGGCATGCATTGAGCATTGTAATTGAATTAAAGAGATAAGAATGAAGCCTAAAGAGGAAAATGTGAATTTAGAACGGATTGAATTGTTTGTGACCCTTTTGTGTTCATGGAATGTGTAGGGTCGAGCTCCAGGGCAAACCAACCAACCGATCACTGTGAATAATATCTTAACAAGATATTTGAAATATATTGTTGTCCAATTGTTTACTTCTATGTAAGTTTTGTAAGTTCACTAGTTTGATATGAAAGTTCGAAAGGCCTAAAGACCTGTTTGATATGAAAGTTTGAAAGGCCTAAAGGCCAGTTTGATATGAAATTTCGAAAGGCCTAAGGGCCAGTTTGATATGAAAGTTCGAAAGGCCTAAAGGCCAGTTTGATATGAAAGTCTGAAAGGCCTAAAGGCCAGTTTGACAGGAAAGAATGGATGGGCCAAAGGCCGTTTTGACATGAATGGATAGGCCAGAGGCCGTTTTGACAGGAATGAAAGATAAATGGGCCAAAGGCCAGTATGTTTGAAACCATAGTCACTTGACTTAAATTGTGTATATGAATGTTAAATAAAAATGTGAATTGTGCCTAAGGCCGTTCAGAGTATGTTGTTCTACATATTGTTTGTATCTTCTTATTTAATATTATTCACTGGGCTATCGCTCACGCTCATTCATGTGTTTGTAGGTGAGCCAAGAGAGGTCCAAACCCAGCCCCAGTGAAGTCTGTGTGGAACAACCGAGTTTTGGAGAGTCAGCCCTAGTGTCTCACGCACGAAACTCGTCTTCGCCTTTCTACCATGCTATGCTATTTTTGTCATGTTGGCGAGGACTTTGCATATATCTGTATATAATTTTCATGGGTTGACTTAGTTTTTGGATGATCCTGTTTGTACAGAACTTATGCTACTGTATTTCTGTTGTGAGTTATTAACATATATATGTTTGGTTGTTTGGATGTGCCACGTAAGCACAACTCTATAGACAAAGTTTTGAACTGCTTATGTTTGGCCTCCATTAACTCTGTTAAAATACATTTGTTTTGGTTTGAGGCCGTAGGTAATATCATGATTACTAGCCGGTTATGTCCTTAAGCCACGGGGGCGGGTTCGGGTCATGACATTTTCTTACTTGTGATGCTCACTATCAGTGTTGCTCTAGCATTGTTAATTGTTACTATGCTAGCTTGTTATGGTATACATCTCTGAATCCCCTTATTTTGTCATTTCGTTCAAATGTTACATTCTCTTCTTACTTGTGATGCTCGCTTAGGTTTTCTTTATATCAATCATATGGAGAAGAAGTGGCTTTTCACGTGAGGGTTCTAACTCAAATTTTGTATATATAGATTGTGATATTTTGGGTAAGAACTTTGGGGTGTGATATGTGGAAACTTAGTCTTGGGAGTGTGTTGGATTGCCTTTGTCTTTCTTCTAACTCAAGCTCTTGTTTCTGCATCAATTCTTTGGAAAACCAAGATGAGTTTGAGAGCAAGCCATTGGTTGCAAGTGAAGGTGGCAATTTGGTGAAACTGAAGAATGTTCTTGAAGGGCCTCAGACACTTACTTTCCAATTGAAGCCCAAGGTGAGTTGCTTCAATGTATACTCCACTTTGTTGTTTTTATAATTTTTTTTTATTTTATTTTATGCAACAGTGGCTTTGGATTCTCAATCCCACAAACACTATGTCCACTTGTTCTAATTTATTTACAGTCATTTGATCATGCTTGGAGATTCTCACATGATATAATGGTTGTAAGTGAATTGAGATTGGAAGGAAAAATTTTTGTAATAGAAGATCTCTGACCCATTGAATAATCAAATGAGTTGCTTTTAAGCCTATTTGGTTATATTTTGATTTTCTATTTTTGGTCCACTAAATAACCAGATGAGTTACTTTTAAGCCTATTTGGAATTTTTTTTATTTTTTTATTTTTTTCAGTTTACAGAAAACACAGGAAACTTGGGAAACTTGTTTGGTATTGTTTCCTGATTTTTTTTTTCTTTTCAAAAACTACCCACTTTTCAGGAAATATCAAAATGTTATTGTTGAATTAAAAAAAAAAAAACTATTTTCACACAAAAATAAAAAATGATGGGTTTATAAATCTGATTGTTGGAAATCAACAGACTCATAATCAAATAGGCTTTTAAATTTGATTGTTGATTTGGAATGAGTCTGTTGATTTCCAACCATAGTGGAATAAAAAAAAACTCATTTAATTTGTGTTTGATGACTAATAATGCAGACAGTGATGCTAAGGGTGTCAATGCATTGCAATGGTTGTGCAAGAAAAGTTGAGATGCTAAATATACACATTTCTAGCTTTAGAATATTACCCATTGGGGAGAATTATTAAACGAAAGACTCTTATCGGGAAGAATTTATAAAAATATGGTCCTGTTGAATTTTTTCAAAAACTCTTATTAGTAAGAGTCTTCCGTTTAATAATTTTTCTCAGTTAGAGTCTTTTGTTTGATGACGCTTTCTAGTCAAAAATTTTAACTGTCTGGTCTAGTTAAAATCTCAATTGGAGACAAGCCATTCCCTTTTTGTTTCCATAGCTTCATTGTGTATGTGTATGAATTAACTACATAAAACATGTTATCGATATGAGAACTCGTGACGCAAGAAAAATAATTGAATGTCAAAGGTCAACCTATTGAGTTGATTCTATTAATCCAATGGATTTTGTTTCTTGTGGATGTGAACACATGTGAATGTTTTGTTTTTCTTCTTCTATTCCAACATTTACATATATACATTATTAAACCACGCAAAATATTCATAATGCTCACACATGTGTATGTTTTGTAAAAAGTCACATGGACGCCCATTTGAGTGGTCAAAGTAATTTTCTATAAATTGATTCGTATTTATATTTTCTCTTTCTCTTTTAACACTAGAAATTTGTATCCTACCCTAACTTAACCTAAAGGAAATAGGAAGAAATTTAAACAGGTGGATAAATTTAAACAAGTGGATAAATTTAAACAGGTGGATAATTGTCGAAGTAAAATCATTACAGTAGAGGTAGAGGAATGTTGTATGCAGGTTGCTATTAACTTTTTAGATTTGGATGATTTTAATATCTTATAAAGAGGTGGATAATTGTGTGACTCTGTTTTTCATTTCTTTCTTCCGTTGTAGGTATCCTACACTACATGTTATGGGTGTAGTTCGATTTTATCGGATGCTGTTCGTACTTGTCTCGTTCAGATAATCATGAAAAACTATATTACATTTCTTATTTTATTGTCTAACAAGAATTTTAAAGAGGTGAGATATATGTGGTTGGCTTACATACTTGAAATTAGATAATCATGAATGAATTCACATCATGCAGTACTGCATTATGTTGTGTTGATGTTACCTGAAGTATTCGTAACTGATATGGAAAACTTTAGTTCTTATCTTCTATTCATAAATAAGTAACAATGTATTATGGCATGAAAAATGGAGTCCTGAAAATGACAATTCAATATGTTTATTCTTTATTTATTATGTTGGTCAAACTATTTACATTTGAGTAGTAATAATGGTCCCTTCATGTTTTGAATTGGTTACATCCACCTCTATGTATTTGTACAAGGTGCAGTTTGATAACATTATCAGTTTATTTCTTTTTTGGTTTTTGTTTTGTTTGGTGTACACAAAAAGTTTTGAAAACGAATGAAAAAAAAAATGAAGAAATATGTTTGGTGTGTTGTTGGAGGTAGTGGCAAGCGGTGTCCTCGAGCTCACTGGAGAGTCTACAATGGCTAGCTGGTGGTAGTGGTGGTGGCAGTTGTGGGTAGCAGCTGGAGGTGGTGGGGAAGGAGAAGAGAGTGAGAACTTGTTTCGCAAACAAGTGGAAACACTTTTTTTTTCCAGAAATTTTGAAAAATTTGGAACCATTAAAATTGTTCAAAGATATTTGTTGAACTTATCACTATATGAATACATGAACATATGCATATATATATATATATATATATTTGGATGCTCTCAATGCCATAAACTTCTCTCTCACATCATTTTACGTGCATGTGAGAGAAGTATGTGGCACCATATTTTGGTGCGTGACATGTTCATTTCCCTTTATATTTGTTAGTTTTTGGTATATGTCTGGTATATTGAACCATGAATATTGTAACTACGAAATATTTTCGTTTTCCATAACTTATCCTTCCCAGACAAAAATATATTTGTCGCCTAATAAATGGAAATATGCAACGACATCGTTTAATAGGTATGAAATTTATTGGCGACGAATTACGTTCGTCACAAAAAAAATTATATTTTGTGACAAAAAATTTTCGTCTCCAATGAGCTAAAATAATTCGCGCCAATGCAAATGAAATTGGCGCCTCATTTTTGCACACAAAATTTTATTTTCGTCACCTATACTTTTGAGAAAAATTAAAACAAACGACAAAATTAATATTTCGTCATCTTTGGCTTAAATTTTAAGACATAAAAAAATTCATCACCAAATTTTGTCACAATAGTCTAGATTTCATGTATTTTTTTATTGATTTTAAGTATTTGGTGACGAAATTTGGTTTTCCTCTTTAAAAATAATACATTTGGAGATGAAATTATTTCCTCTCTAAAATTTTTTTACAATGGTGACGAAAATGGTGTTCTTGCTGAATAGTTGAACTATTTGCGCTTTCTACATTAACATAAAAGGGTGCTTCTTTTTTCTTTTTTTTTTCTTCGTTACAAACTAAGAGAATTGAATGAGAGTTAGATTGGAGAATTAACAAGGTACGGAGAGATAAATTCATCAGTAAAAATGTTGCAGTATGTGCTAATTGCCCTAGGATTTGATGAACAACAGCTGTTGTTAAAGCCTCTACCCAAAAAGAATAATGATTGGTCCTCATTTTCTGATTTTCTATTCCTAGTTATGTGAATAACCCTTTGTTTTCATCACGCATTTTCGTCACCATAGACCTTTTTTGTTGTAGTGATTGTTGATACATGCAGGGGTCTTCTTATACTTATCTTGATTATTTCTTAATACCTCAAGAAATATTTTTGTCATTGAGTCGTTGATTTTTGTACTTATGTGAAGTTTCCTTCGTCATGCAGACAAGAAATACAACAGGGTTAGTTGCTCTAGCAATTGCCGCAGGTTTAGGTTCCTTAACACATACATTGGACACCCTCGTTCCTATGATAAGAGCAAGTGGATTTGCTACAGCTGCAGCTGCAACTACTATAGAAACTGTTGTTGATAGTTTTAGATAATATCTTAATAGTTGTCGAAATGTTTAGATAGTTAGATACGCATAGTTTTGGATGGTTTAAATTTTTGTACAGTTTAGAACTTAAGGATATAGTTTTCGAATGTTTGGAATGTATAGACTATTGTTCAATGTTTATAATTTATAGATATAGTTTCTTTTTGATGTTTCAAACAATATTTTGGTGGTTGATTGATGTTTTATGACGCATGTTTGTAATATTTGTTAGATTGTACAAAATTGGTCAAATAGAACCTACTGAATTTTTTTTAAAAAAAATGTATACTCTACGGCAGACATAACAAGTCGTATTACATATTTTACGGCGCGCAATCAGCGTCATTATTTGTCTCACCAATTAATGGCGTGCAAAAGTAGTCGTAGAAAAAGAAACAACGACGCATAAAATTTTTCGTTAAATAGTTTTTAACGGCGTACTATAGCATGTCGTGGAAAAAGTAACGACGACGCATAAAATCTGCCGTTAAGTAGTTTTTAACGACGTACGAAATATGTTGTTGAAAATGAATAACTTTCCATGACTGGTCATAATATAACGCGCGATGTATGTCGTAGAAAGGGTTTTTACGGCATGCATTGCGCGCTGTAAAAATCCTTTTTTGTTGTAGTGAAAAGTTACCTACACTCAACTCCTTAAACTTCGCAGATATTTTCTCAACACTTTTATGATAACTACATCCCTCACTAATTTTAATAGCAGCACAAGACTTACTGTATTTGCACATTAACATGAAACACCCCTCCATATTACAAAATCACAAACCAACAAACAATTGTTCACAGATTCCAAACTACAAAATTATACGGTTACAACATATCAGTATTGATGATACTGTTCGTTCCAATGAACCGGGTCGGACTGATCCAAGCTTCTCACGCCTATGTCCAAATGACTAAGACCACCGGAAGACCTGCACATGAGTTCAACGAGGAACGGGGAGTCCCCCAACGAACCCTGCGACGAGCAAGTTAGAAAGATGAGTGGAGTATATAGCAAGATTAGAGATAGAAAGCTTAACCTTCTTCTTGTCTTCAACGTCTGCTTATATCCTCAGGTAATCATTTCGTTGTCCCTTCTGACCTGTCACTTTAGCCGAAAGTCTATGCTGTAGCTTACCTTGTTCAGGGTGAAGGCGTGATGTCCCGACGGAGAGGGTTTATCGCAATAAATGCTGAAGGGGCCTCATTAATGGCGATATGGCGTAGCAATAACTTTGCAGATCTTTGTCTGCTGATGTGGCTTGCCCTTCTCTTGCCATGTGTCTTGATGCCATTGGTTCTTATTGCTATGTGGAGCTTCAACAGTGCTGGGCTTCATTAATTAGATTATGTATTGGGCCCTAAGTGGTGGGCTTGGGTTGTTCATAGTGGGCTGCAGCCTTTATGGGCCTACCCATGTTAGTAGTCCCCCATTCCGAAGTGCAGCTTTAGTCCAACGAAGGGAATAATGAAGAAAATGAGGGTTGTTAGAGACCGGCAAGATGGAGGCCGACCGATAGGAGTGATCGAGTGGATGGACCGACCATGAGGAGGGCCAGTTGCGAAGGGTGGCCGAGTAGAGGGACCAACCACGAGGAGGGCCGATCGCGGAGGGTCGGTGAGTAGAGGGACCGACTACGAGGAGGGCCGACCACGATGGGTGACCGAGTGGAATGACCGACCATGAGGAGGGCCGACCACGAAGGGTGGCCAAGTGGAGTGACCGACCATGAGGAAGGCCAACCGTGGAGGGTCGCCGAGTGGAGGGACCGACCACGAGGAGGGCCGACCGCGAAGGGTAGCCGAGTGGAGGGACCGACCATGAGGAAGGCCGACCACGAAGGAGGAGGTGGCGGGGTGCAGGGCTCGAGAGGTGGCGGGTCATGTGGTGACTTGAAGTGGAAAAGACAGGGTAGGGAAAGGGGGCAGTGAATCGTGGCCGTACACATGGCAGAATCACGTGGTGGGAAAGGTTAGGCGTTGGGCCAGAAGTGAAACGATAGGTCATTATGGGTGTTGAAAAGACAGTTTTGGCGGATGGTTGAAAATTTTTCAAACTGGCGAAAATTAATTGTGATCCCTGGAAGACAGGCAAGCCTTGGGCTTTTGGTATTATACGTTTTACCTACATTTTTTTGAAAAATCAAAACATTCTAAGTGTAATGAATGTCCTAATTAACTACTTATTACAATATCAAATCAATGGAGTAAACTAATTAACTAATTATCACAAATTTGAATGAATCTAAGTAATTAATTACAACACACTAATATTAAAGCATTAAATTTAAAGGACCACGAGAAGGGAAGAGTCGCACGCGCATAAACGAGAACATCCACCCGAAAACCTCTCTGTTTTGCTACCAGAAACTGTTATGTTTGCAGTCAGAAAATTAATCTATTTTTTCCTCAGCTTCTGCTATGTTCTACCATGAAAATGACACTGACTGTATAAAATAGGGTGGCCGGCTGGCCTTGGAAAGTGGCCGGCCCGGTAGAAAGGTGGTCAGCCGGGCACAGCTTTTTGGATACTGCCCTGCTGCCACAGAAATGAAACAGAGCAAAAACAAAGTGTTTCTAGGGGATGTTTACCCTTTCTATTTCTCCCTATCATGAAATGGATTAAGGGAGTAGTAGACTCGATTCACAAACCATCAATTTTTGCAAAGTTGTTACGTGATGATCTATGAACCAATAGGACAAAGCTCAATGAATGAAACTAAAAGACCAACAACACCTCTTCCCTCTCATAGAGTTGCCTCAAGGGAAGTGATTGACATTGCTTTTTGAATAATTGAACATCACTAAGAGTATGTCATGATTCAAGACTCAATGGGTTCAATATAACGTCCGATTGAACCCAACTCAATTTTATTACCCTTTTTTACTTCTTTAGTCAAATTTTAACCTCTTTTGCATTACCTTGCCATCCTCTATTCATTTTTGTACAAAAGTAATAGCTACGTCCACTAAGTTCAAAGTGATAAAGAAAAGTGTCAAACAAAAGGTTGTGCTTAACATGAGAGAGATGTATTGCCTTGGTAATAAACCTCCGAAGAGATTAAACCATTAAGCACAGAAAGTCTTTTTCTCATGCTTTCAACAACAACCAAGTGTTTGAGAAAACTCTTAATCAAAGGAAAAAAAAAAGAAAAGAAAAAGAAAAGAGGGAGATTGCAGAGATGATTAGGCAAATATGATTATCAAAGTGAGACTCTTTCCATGAAAAATAAGGAATGAAAAGCTATCAACTCAAATGAATTGGTGTCTATGACCTAAACCTCCAAATCCATGAGGACTTACAACAATACAAGCATAGTATTCAAAGAATAATTAAGTAAACACATTACAACAATCCCAAAACTCACAAAACACTACTGGAAATTAGTTTGAAAAGCTAGAAAAAGTAAACTAAAATGAAAGTGAACAAAACTAGTAAGCAAGCCTAAGGAAGGGTGGCTAACCCCTCCACTCTTTGGAGCTTAAAATCACATGTTTTAGCCTTTGAAAACACTGAAAATTAGTAGCTAAAAGTTGAGAAACAAGTGGGGAAAAATAAGGATTCAAGCTATAGAATAAGGTTCAAGAAAGGGTGGTTAACACCTCCACCTTTGGTAGCTTTTTAATCACAAGTTTCATCTCTCAAAAACAGTCCAAAACTGTGTGAAAAAGTGAAGAAAAGAGAAGGAAAGAGTTGTGTAAAGATGGAAAAAGTTATATCTCTTAGAGAGAGGATACTCTTTGGTTCACAAACCACAAAGTGTTCTACCTCAAGAGCTGAAATTTTAGCTTAATAACCTCAGCAAGAAATCTCAGAATTTTGGCTTAGCAAGTGTATGTATAGTGCATGTATATTGCAAGATAGAAAGGGAAAGTGTTTGGCAAGTTTTTGACTTTTGAAAAAAATTTCTAACCTAAAATCAAGAGGGATGGTCATCTATTTATAGAAAAATAGGTTCCTCTGTCAGAAATATTTGTATTAAGCTAGCTGGTGCAGTGCAAGCACATGGGAGAGGGGGAGGAGGGGACAGCTGACAGCAAAATATTTGTCTGTCAGAACACATGGCCGGCTGGCCATGGACTTGTATGGCCGACCACAAAAAGTGGCCTGCCAGCCCAAAAAAGCTGCTCTCAATCCCGACTTCAAATGGGCATATCTCATTTATCTGGACTCGATTTTAGGTGATTCGTGAGTCTAAATTGAAGCCCCAGAAGTATAATTTCCAATGGTAGTAGTCTCACATCTAAATTCTAAGTTTACATAGAGATATGCCTAATTTAATGAAAGTTATTCATTTCTTTCTTAACGGTTTGATGCTTAAACTTTTTCCCAACTAGTTTTGTTCCAACCCCTCCTATTTCCTTCAACTCCATACCATAAATAAGATGTTTTTAAATATTTTTCAAAGGGTTCACCTCCCTTCCATTTATTTCCACTTTGTCCTTACTCAGTTTATCGAAAAGTGTGATATTTTAATCGAAATGCGAGACTCGAAACATCGTAGAAGCATTTAAAAAAATATTTTGAAACAAGGGTTTTAAGGTCTAAATGGGATGTAAGGTTGGGATTAAAAGCTCAATATTGAATTCTTTTGCTGAAGATTCGAACAATTGCACAGTGTAACATTTCATTATCGAGTGTTAAAAGTGCGGCGCCTAAGTCTTAAGGGCGGTCAAAAATGGGGTGTCAACACCTCAATATTAAATATTTTTTCAGTAATAAAAAGTAAAAGAATATTTCAATATATAGGCATTAGTAATTCTGAATTACAATGCCGTTTGGATAACCCACTATTGGATGACAGCAAAATTTTTGATATTTTGGATTGGTGGAAACAAATTGAACCTATGTAACATGTGCTTTCATAGACGGCCCATGATAGTCGTTCTTATTTTTGTAGTTGATTCTGAAATAACTTTTAGTGCAGGTAGACGGGTGTTGAGAAATTACCTCAGCGTTCTTACACACCAAATGGTTGAGGCACTGATGATATTCAGAGATCATATGCATGCACAAACGAAAAGATAAAATTATAGTGAAAATGACAGAATTCAAAGCGATTTGGATGACATATCCTTGAGCAACACTAGTGAATTGTCTGTCTCCTCCGATGATTGATCAACAACATTTTTTTTCCCTTCACTATTTCATTTTGTAATGTTTTTATTTGATTATTGGGGTACGATATAATGCAAATGATTGGTAGGGTAGTAGGTGCCAACCTAGTTATGCAATTGCTCATCAATAATTTATATCTATTTTATTTAATGATATAATTTTTTGTAATATTTTATTTCATTTTGAAATAAAAATTATTCATTAAACAAATATTATCTATTTAATTTAACGATTATAATATTTCGTTTCATTTTGATATATATAAAATTATTTATTTCAAAAGAAGAAAATTACCTAACTTCATACTTTTTTAGTCATAACAAAAAAAAAACATAAGTTATACATAATTAACTAATACCACATGAAACATAACCAAATATATAGCTCATTAATCTTAATTAAAATACTCTAGTAAAAAATTTCTTTTATTTTTATCCCTCATAAATAATCTATATATATAAATATAATATATCTATCGCTTATTTTCACAAAAATAAAAAAATAGGCCCATCCCATTGCACAGGCATGTCGGCCCAGCCAAGGTCCTAATTTGAATGGGCTTGGGCATAGGTCTAAGCCAATCTTTTTGGCTCGTGGACCGGCCTGACCCTAAAAAGACCAGAGACCACATAGACCGATGGCAAGCCAGTTGGTGGGCTGGGCCTGCCTGAGTCCAAATTACACCGCTAGGTTTCGTGTTGGCTCTCCTTCTCGACACTTTGCTTTGGCTGATGGGGCAATTGGGATTGTGTGTATGCCATTCTTTATGCTATTTCAGTTGTTGCTACTTTGTAATTGTTTATCTTTCACTTTATTAATGATTTTTTTTTTGCCGAAAAAGAAATGTATTAAGTTCTATCAATTCGTTCCTAAAAGTTGGTCTTATCAAAACCGTCTCTAAAAGGACTTTTCGTGATTATTTTATGAATATGTTTGTTGAAACCAAGTGTTAACTTGGAAAGCTGTAAGCCCGTAGGGCATTTTGTTTTGATGTTAGCATGCAATACTTATGTAATGGAACTCAATGAAATAAAGGAATGTGGTTAGTTTATATGTAAATGCATGTCTTATCTGATGGGTTTAATGTTATTATTTTGAGGGCGTTACATTTTCTATGATGATTTTCTAAATATGTCTCTAAAAATGACATTTAACAAAGTTTTTCTGTGATGGATTTTTAAATTGTTGCTAAAACTAATCATTAGTGACTTTTTTTAATAAAAAAATGCCACTAATTATTATTGTCATTATTTGTTTTAGAAAATAATTTGAAAACACAATTATATATATATATATATATAACTCACTAGAATGATATAATAATTTTTTAAATAATAAGTGATTCTGGTATTTTGATTTGAATTAAAATAGATATAAAACAAATATGATTTAAAGATATAGCTACCAATATCCAATCATCTTGATTTTTTGCATGAATACTCAATAAGTCCTAAATTGTGAACGGTTTAGATCACCGAAATTGATCCCAAAATGGACCTACGAAGCCCAAATATTTTCTCAAATAAAGATGACAACTTAAGAGAAATTAAATCTTTTTTATTTTATATCAATTACTTTTTTACATGTTAATGGTTGGAGAGTAACATTACCTATTCTCCACCATGTTTACTCAACTTGTAATATTTTTTCAATTTCTTCATTTAAAGGGTTCGTGACTTAATTATCATAAGATCATTTACCAAGAGGAACCCTAGAGTTGGCTAGATTCGAACACAAACATCACTCAATGAAGATATGTTTTTGGATAAATTACACTCACCTCCTCTAAATTTTAGAAAAAATACAATTAGCTCCACACTACTTTTGACATAATTACACTAATCTTTTTCGAGGTTTTAACTGATATAGCACTTTTGTAAGTTTTTATAGGTAATTTATGAGTTATATGGATAAAAAATTTATGTTGTCATGTCTTAGCTATTAAAATGTATGTTTACCTTTGTTTATTTGTGTATCTACCTACCATTTGCATTAGTTTTGATGATTTTAACCTTACATAAAGAAAAGTTAGTGTAATTATATCAAACTTGTGGGGCTAATTGTATTTTGGTTAAATCTCAGGGAAGGTAAGTGTAATTTAGCTAATATTTTTCAAGGAAACAAAAATACTTTTGATATTCTTCATTTCATTTCAGAATATTACAATCAAAATACATATCAACATTTTATAATTAACATGTTATTGTAAGTATCATAACTTTCGCTAATTGTTTCTTAATTTAAAATCAATATTTGTGGATGTGGTTTTTTATTATAATAATTGAAAATGAAATTAACAAAATCTGAATCCACAATTATGATCCTTTCACTTTTTGTCTCTCTCACATCGACCTTCTCCATATCACTTCCACCTCCATGTCATTATTAATTTTGCGTTTGATTGCTATCTAATTTCTTAACACGGTTATCAATTAGATCAAATTAATACAATATAAAATGTTACGTGCCTTGTGTTGGCAATTTCATGTGATAAACACATTTGAATTTTAATGTTGATTGTTTGAGTTGTTTTGGTGTGAGATTCTAAGTGTGAGCTTGAATTTCAACTTGATCCTCCAATCTTTAGAATCAGCACCCTTGAATTACTTGTGAAGTCTTCATGGACCGCTTGAACAAAGTTTTTAGTCTTGCAGCATGTCAAGCTTGATGACTGAGACATTGCAAGAATTGATTTACAGCTCGAGCATTTATTCTCGTGCTTGAGTGAAGAGACGGTTTCACATGTCATCATTGCAGATCAAGATTTGTTAGCACCACTTTCTAGACACACCACTCAAGTGGTCTATGCGACTTTGGAGAGTTTAAACCGCCTCAAATTCCTATTTCAAGGTTTAACTAATTCAGTTTTCTCTCCGAATACTCAAAAAATAGAGTGTGTTCTTCATGAGAGTGTTTCCTTAATTTCCCTTGATGATTTAATGATATTGTTGCATATCATGGATTAGCTTGCATACGTCAAGGGGCTTTCATTGAATCCACTTTTTTAGCATTCCATCGATGGATTTTGGATTGAGTTGGAACTTGTGGATTCAAGTTCATCGATGGACAATTTGGGATGAATAGTGGGCATTAAAGATTGATCAGAGTCTCTGGGTGTGCTTTAATTTCCCTTGATGATTTGATGATATTGTTGCATATCATGGATTAGCTTGCATACATCAAGGGGCTTTCATTGAATCCACTTTTTTAGCATTCCATCGATGGATTTTGGATTGAGTTGGAACTTGTGGATTCAAGTTCATCGATGGACAATTTGGGATGAATAGTGGGCATTAAAGATTGATCAGAGTCTCTGGGTGTGCTTGTGTGGATTCATAAGTGGGTAGGCCTGGTGAGACCTCTTGTAATCTTTATATTCTCTTTATAGTGGATTTGTTCACCCTTCACGCATTGTAGTTTTTAATTTTTTTTTCATAATTGGAGTTGTCTAATTGTGGTTTTTTCCACATTAAATCAGTTATGTTTGATTGTCAATTGTGCATAATCAGTTATGTTTAGATTATTCTTTATTTGGGGATTTTGATGAATTGAGCATTGTCATAAATCATGAATCACATCACTTAGGGTTTTTCATTTGGTATCAAAGTGGGTCACAAATTTTTTGATTGTGTTTTTATCAAAACTATAGAAGTGTGATTTTGTGTGATTTGTGAGTGTGGATTCAATTCGTGAAGGTAACTCCATCTGTGGTGTCTCGGGTTTTGGGGCTTGAGTAATATTGTGTAGTTGAGTAGTATGTATTTCTGTCAGTGTTTTGTTCATCGTTTTGAGTCGTTGAAATTTCTTTCCACTCTTACTTGACCTCTCTTAATGTTTCTGAGTTGAAAATTTTGAGTTTTGGGGGTTAGAACTTGCCTTGGGGTGTGAAATCTTTTTCTGGGCTGCCTGGCAAAACTGCTTGTGCGGATTGGTGGAGCCGTTCGAGCGGAACCACTCAGTGAAGGAGTTTCTCTGGGCAGAATTTCCGCTCATGCGAAATTATGAACCGCTCGATCGGATTTGTGTGAATTTTATAGGTTGCCTCTGGAACATTCTTCTTGTGAAGAGTAATACCAAACCACTTGTGCGGATTTGGGATTTCGTTCATGTGGAATTAGAACCACACGTGAGGATTTCGGCATGTTAGTCTCGAATTTCGTGCTCTTTTTTTTTTCTCAAAACTGATGCCAAAGGGGTGTCTCTCTCTCTCTCTCTCTCTGGCATGTTAGTCTCGAATTTTGTGCTCTTTTTTTTCTCAAAACTGATGCCAAAGGGGTGTCTCTCTCTCTCTCTCTCTCTCTCTCTCTCTCTCTCTCTCTTTCTATACCCATCTGTGCTCTCCATTCTCTCTACAAACCCACCAAATTTCAATCTTGTCTCTAAGATTTAGCAAGATCTATCAAGAATTTGAGAGGGCTTCTCATATTGAATCGAAGAGGTTGACAAGGGCTACGTTCTCACCAATCGAATCGAGTTTTCATCAACATCCATTTTTAGGATTTTTCTCTCCTTCCTCTTACAAGCTTGAGGTAGGGATTCTCTTAGAGTTATATATACATTTTTGCAAGTTTATGTTGATTTTGAAACTTCCTCTTATAGTATTGAAATTTGATTTTGGCTCATGAGTTCTTGATGATTTTAAAAGTGGCTTTTATCAATGTTTTCTAAAAACTCTTGAGGGTATGAACTATATTGTTAAGGAGGGATGTTGTCTTGGAAAAATCTAGTTTTGTGGAAACCCTAGAAATTGGAGATATATTTTGGAAAAATGATAAGATGTTATGAAATCTATGGTTGTATTTTGGTGAATATGTGATTGACATATTTCTATGATTGTGTATAAAGAGGAAATTCCATGGAAAGAAAATGAGAAATGGTTAAATTGAAGCTTGTTCTATAGCATATTATTAGTTGGTCTTGAAATGGCCAAGTGGAAAAATAGAGATTAACATGTAGAGAATACATGAATGTTGAGGTTGTTATATCATCATAATCAGTTATGTTTAGATTATTCTTTATTTGGGGATTTTGATGAATTGAGCATTGTCATAAATCATGAATCACATCACTTAGGGTTTTTCATTTGGTATCAAAGTGGGTCACAAATTCTTTGATTGTGTTTTTATCAAAACTATAGAAGTGTGATTTTGTGTGATTTGTGAGTGTGGATTCAATTCGTGAAGGTAACTCCATCTGTGGTGTCTCGAGTTTTGGGGCTTGAGTAATATTGTGTAGTTAAGTAGTATGTATTTCTGTCAGTGTTTTGTTCATCGTTTTGAGTCGTTGAGATTTCTCTCCACTCTTACTTGACCTCTCTTAATGTTTCTGAGTTGAAAATTTTGAGTTTTGGGGGTTAGAACTTGCCTTGGGGTGTGAAATCTTTTTCTAGGCTGCCTGGCAAAACTGCTTGTGCGGATTGGTGGAGCCGTTCGAGCGAAACCACTCAGTGAAGGGGTTTCTCTGGGCAGAATTTCCGCTCATGCAAAATTAGGAACCGCTCGATCGGATTTGTGTGAATTTTATAGGTTGCCTCTGGAACATTCTTCTTGTGAAGAGTAATACCAAACCACTTGTGCGGATTTGGGATTTCGCTCATGTGGAATTAGAACCACACGTGAGGATTTCGGCATGTTAGTCTCGAATTTTGTGCTCTTTTTTTTCTCAAAACTGATGCCAAAGGGGTGTCTCTCTCTCTCTCTCTCTCTCTCTCTCTCTCTCTCTCTTTCTATACCCATTTGTGCTCTCCATTCTCTCTACAAACCCACCAAATTTCAATCTTGTCTCTAAGATTTAGCAAGATCTATCAAGAATTTGAGAGGGCTTCTCATATTGAATCGAAGAGGTTGACAAGGGCTACGTTCTCACCAATCGAATCGAGTTTTCATCAACATCCATTTTTAGGATTTTTCTCTCCTTCCTCTTCCAAGCTTGAGGTAGGGATTCTCTTAGAGTTATATATACATTTTTGCAAGTTTATGTTGATTTTGGAACTTCCTCTTATAGTATTGAAATTTGATTTTGGCTCATGAGTTCTTGATGATTTTAAAAGTGGCTTTTCTCAATGTTTTCTAAAAACTCTTGAGGGTATGAACTATATTGTTAAGGAGGGATGTTGTCTTGGAAAAATCTAGTTTTGTGGAAACCCTAGAAATTGGAGATATATTTTGGAAAAATGATAAGATGTTATGAAATCTATGGTTGTATTATGGTGACTATGTGATTGACATCTTTCTATGATTGTGTATAAAGAGGAAATTCCATGGAAAGAAAATGAGAAATGGTTAAATTGAAGCTTGTTCTATAGCTTATTATTGGTTGGTCTTGAAACGACGAAGTGGAAAAATAGAGATTAACATGTAGAGAATACATGAATATTGAGGTTGTTATATCATCATTTAGAATTATATTATGATGGTTAACATATGAAAAATGATGGATGGCTAATGTTGTATTATTTTATCTCTTGTAATGTATTATGGCGTTGCATTGATAAGAGATGTGGAAAGTGATCACAAATGCAAAATTGTGTGAGGAAAATTGAAAATAGATTATGTTAATGCATTGGACATTTTTGCATCGCTATGTCATTTTAGCATTGATGCGATTGATTTTAATTATTGCATTGGAAAAAGGACTTTGTTTTGTGAAACAAGATCATATTGATTGTCTTGGGATAAATACGTTGGTAAGTCTGGATAGGGGTTGTAGTTGGTATTGGTTAAGTTGGCCTGAGTGTCCATGGTGAAAGACCAAAAACACGCGCGGAGGAGGTACCACGTGCCTTCCGGTTAGCTACCAATAAAGTAGGGATTTGGTAGTACTTGTTATGCCAACTTGCAGACACCAACCTAGGGATTACTTGAGTCGTATTTACCACCCTGTTGAACTACACTGAAATTATTGAATTGTTAAATTTTCAAGATTACGTTGTGCACAAAGGTTTCAAAAGATAAAGATATATGTTTTTGAACATGATTTGGCATATGTATTCATCCCATGCGATTGTATAAAATGTATATACTTTGTTAAGGTTTTTTTACTGCGCTTTGTTCTCACCCCTATGGGATGTTGTGTAGGAAATGATGTGGTGATCCCATTGAGTTAAAGACATGAGATATGTTTTGAGAGCATAAGGCTCTTTTCTTTTGTTGTAATTATTTTTGACAAGCCAAGGGCTTTATGTGTATAGGTTTGAAACCACTTTTGTGTAACCGAGCATAAGCCTTGGAATTTGTAGCCCTTGAGGGCATTAATTCATACTAAACTTCCTTGCTACATGCTATAGATTCATATTTTAGAAATGTTGAATATATAACCGCATGTGGAGCATTCTTTTGTATATCTCTTGATGGTTAATGAATACAAATGTTGGAGATTTAATGATGATGCTAGTATTGTGATTTACTTACGTTTACATTAAACAATGGAAGTTGGTGAATTTTTATTGTGTAAATTTTTGGGGCGTGACACCATCAATCGTCCTCCCTTATTTGATTGAACAAACTACTCATTGGAAAGCTCAGATGAGAGCCTTTTAAAAATCTATTGATGATAAAGTTTGGCATTCTATCATTTGTAGGTGGAGTGAACCTATGGTGACCATTGAGTATGTTACAATTCCCAAATCTATTGACAAATGGTACATGAATGATTGTCAAAGTGCTGTTGGAATATCAAGGCTCTTGATACTCTTTTTTGATTAGTCACACTGAAGGAATTTCGCCATATTTGCACTTGTGAGGTAGCAAAAGAGGCATGGGATATCCTTGAGACAATACATGAGGGTACAACTTCTCTCAAATGATCAAAATTTCAAAGACTCATCTCGATTTTTGAAACCCTTACCATGAGAAAGGATGAGACATTTGATGAGTTTTATACCTAACTTAGTGATATTGTCAATTCTTGCTTTGCTTTAGGTAAGGAAATCCTTGGAGTTAGGGTTGTTAGAAAATTTTTGAGATTTTACAGCTATTGAAGAGGGTCAAGATGTTGATACCTTAAAGTTGGACCAATTGGTTAGAAATTTGCAAACCTATGAGGCACATTTGATTTCTAAGAAAAAACAAAAAGATGTTGCTTTTAGTAGTTCTCATGGGGATGCAAAGAGTCTTGAGATTGATGGCAATCTTGAATTCGAAATGACGATTTTATTTACAAAACAATTCAAACAAAATTTGAGAAAGAAAAAGCCTAATTTCAAGTATTCAAATTCTAAGGTAAGGGTAATGACAAGCTCAAAATTACTTGGAAACTTGAGAAGAAGATCATTAGAGGTCAAGGTATCAAGTGTTATATAAGATTGAAAATAAATAAATAAAAATTAATATTAAGTGTAATATTTTAGTACTTTAATGTTATTCTAATGAAATAAATAAATTAAATTTATATTATGTACATATAAATATATTTAATAAATATAATCGAGGTGGGGGTCGGGTAGAACAGGGTGGGAAAAAACTGTATAGGGTGGGGCGGGGGATGCAGGGGTGGAGCAAAGCAAGGGCAAATGACCATCTCTAGTTATGATTACCAAGTGTTTGAAGATATTGCTCTTGAGTACCCCTCCGAAGAGTAAGAAGAACGACTACATTACGACTTGGGATGATAGTAATGGTTAGAGCAAGATGAAGATAAACTTGGATCCGCTTAAAATGGAAATGGATGCTACATAGAATTCTATGCAAACTTGGAATAAGCTATATTCACGCATGTGGTAGAGGAGATTCCTACTTTCAATCCTCTTGTCGCAAGATTGGAAACTTTAACTCAAGAAGACAATTTGAATGATGGATCACTGAATGGTTCTTTGAAAAATGATGAATCTTCTGAAAATTAGAGTGAAAGATTAGATGATGATGTAGACAATGAAGTTCTTCGTCAAGCATATGAAAAGTTATACAAAGAATGTTACAACTTGACAAAGCTGAATCACAAACTTGTCACCAAACATAAGGTGTGTGAGAAAGAAAATGAACAATTAAAGTTTAAGATCTCTGAGGCTAAGAATGATGCAATCAAAGTCTCAATTGATCGTCAAGCCTTGTATGCCAAGCTTGAAGTTTGTGAATCTGAGACGAATGAGGTATTGAAAGTGAAAAATTATAGTCCCATGATCTTGTGACTAATGATTTAAGAGTTTCAAACCAACTGAGCTCAACAATAAAAGAAAAGATAAATAACAAACAACACAAAGAGTGTTATATAGAAAAACCACAGTTGGAATCCACCAACATGTGATTAAAAAAACCCACCGGCCC
The DNA here is from genome assembly GCF_004153795.1 of Camellia sinensis. Lineage (NCBI taxonomy): Eukaryota > Viridiplantae > Streptophyta > Magnoliopsida > Ericales > Theaceae > Camellia > Camellia sinensis. Next base: position 291,027 of record NW_021027713.1, read on the forward strand.
CCGACCACAATAACAATCCATTATGAAAAAGAGTAGTACAAGAGATTTCTTACACCGACCAATCCAAGCACACGTGCTTGCTCGAGACCTACAAGTAGCTGACCTCTATCCTTTAATTTGTGGATATTCGCCTTCACTAGAGAGATGTCGAATCCACGACACATTCACTCCTCAAACAGCACTCATGAACTATTTTGTATAGCGATCCCGGTTTCCCTTTTCTTTACTTGTTATATACAGACTTAGGTTCCGTGGAGCTGGTTGTTGAGAGTATGTTGTTTGCAACCTTTAATCCTTATTTTGAGTCTTGGGTTGTGTTGGGAAGATTTGGAGCAGGTTGGTAACCTCACTACGACTTTCTCTCAAAAGACACTCAAAATACAGACTCAGGGGACGTGCCTACATAACTAAAACAGACAGCTATATATAGGTACTAAACCATCGCGGGCGCTATACATTACATCACGGGCACGATGCATGAACTTCGCAAGTGCTAACACTCTTCGTGAGATGCATAGAAAAAGTACTGGGAGTGTATTTTGCTTGTAGCTTATTCGTGACTTTTGTGTGGCCGCCATTTGCATACATCGCATGCGCGAGGTCCTGTTCTCTGGCACAAAGCAAACTGAGATAGAGATACTGTGAGCATGTTTTCATTGTGGCTTGATCGCGAGATTACATATGGCAGACAACCCAAATTGCGAACTTTTTCTTTCATGTGCTTGAGGCATGATTTTCAATCACTTTTCATTAGTCAACCAGATAGCCTTTGCCCATGCTTTTATCCTTGCATATGCTTGATATACATTGTTTTTCACTTTTTGACCATCTAACACAAATCTCCTTAATTAGGGATGGGAATGGGGGGTTAATGGGGTGGATATTAATTCTCTATCCCCATTCCCTTATAATTATCTTTTCCCATTCCCTATTCCCCATTTCCCATGGGTACTACCCTTCCAATTTCCTAATGGGCTTGGATATTCCCCAACCCAACTTGACCCCCCCTTTTTTTGGGGGGTATAAGATTCACAACCAAAGCTAAATATACATTCAATCTCTTTTTATTTTTCATTTTTATTTTTTTTAAGGTTCACAACCATTTTTTTATTTTTTTTTTTATTTTTAAGATTCACAACCAAAGATAAATATACATTCAATCTTATTTTATTTTATTTGACTCAACAACAAAATCAAATACACATTAATTAACATTGTCACATTATTCTTGTCAAATTTTATGTATATCTAGAATTTTTAAAACTTATTTCGAAAAATTCAATGTTAACCAAAGCTAAATATACATTCAATTTTTATTTTTATTTTTATTTTTTATTTTTTATTTTTTATTTTTATTTATTAATTTATTTAAGATTCACAACCAAAGCTAAATATACATTCAATCTTATTTTATTTTATTTGGCTTAACAACAAAATCAAATACACATTAATTAACATTGTCACATTATTCTTTTCAAATTTTATGTATATCTAGAATTTTTAAAACTTATTTCGAAAAATTCAATGTTAACCAAAGCTAAATATACATTCAATTTTTATTTTTATTTTTATTTTTTATTTTTTATTTTTTATTTTTATTTATTAATTTATTTAAGATTCACAACCAAAGCTAAATATACATTCAATCTTATTTTATTTTATTTGGCTCAACAACAAAATCAAATACACATTAACTAACATTGTCACATTATTCTTTTCAAATTTTATGTATATCTAGAATTTTTAAAACTATTGAATTTTTCAATTTTCATCTTAACTAGTGATCACCTTAATTGAAATTTTGTACATTTTTGTCTTCAATTTCCATGTTTTGGTTATGAGTAATTGTGCGTTTTTGATCGACAGTCACAATCTTGTCACCGCTAGATTGTTGTAATCGCAAATCGCTGTTGCTGTAGTGAGAGGATGAGAGAGTGAGAATTAGAACTCTAATTGTCAACAGAGTAGGGATGGCAATGGATAACCTACCATGTGGGTATCCATGGAGACCCAACCCAAATACTTGGGTTTTCTCTTTTTTCTTGTCCGTCGGGTAAGGTAAGTGATGTTCTTTAAATCTCAACCGGGGATGGGTACCCACTAATTTCCCCATATTTTTTTTAGGTACATCGAAAAATAATTTCCCCATATGTTTTCACTACTCTGTTGACAATTAGAGTTCTAATTCTCACTCTCTCTCATCCTCTCACTACAGCAATGGCGATTTGCGATGACAACAATCTAGCGGTGACAAGATTGTGACTATCAATCAAAAATGCGTAATTAATCATAACCAAAACATGAAAATTGAAGAAAAAAATGTACAAAATTTTAATTAAGGTGATTGCTAGTTAAGATGAAAATTGAGAAATTCAATCTAAGGTTACCATCAAATCAGAGAGAAATCCAATAAAACAATTGTAGTAAATATTGAAACTAGAAAATTCATTCTATAAATGTAAATAAAAAATTTTTAAAAAGAAGAAGAAGAAGATGGAAACGAGAGTAATAACTCACCTTTAGATATCGAAGATCAAATAATAGAGAGGAGAAGGAGGTACATAAAATTAAAAAAAAAAATGAAAAAGAAGATGAAATTTTTTTGTAGAAATAGAATTTTTCTAAATAAATTTAAAAAATTCTGGATGTACATAAATTTGACAAGAATAATGTGACAATGTTAGTTAATGTGTATTTGATTTTGTTGTTGAGCTAAATAAAATAAAATAAAATAAGATTGAATGTATATTTAGCTTTGGTTGTGAATCTTTAAAAAAAATGGTTGTGAACCTTAAAAAAAACAAAATTAAAAAAAAAAAGAAAAGAAAAAAGATTGAATGTATATTTAGCTTTTGGTTGTGAATCTTAAAAAAAAGAAAAAAAGAAAAAAAAAAGGTTGTGAACCTTAAAAAAAATAAATAAATAAAAAAGATTGAATGTATATTTAGCTTTGGTTGTGAAAAAAAAAAAAAACATATGGGGAAATTAGTGGGTACCCATCCCCGATCCATCCCCAGTGGATATTTGTCACGCCCTCAAAATAAACCCATAATAACGATAACATTAACATGCATTTATAAAAGAAAATGAATCATTTGAGTTAGTCATCAGAGTATTCTTATTGACAGACTTTACTTGTAACATCCTGCAACATCAAAATAAATGCCCTAAGGGCTTACATCTTTCCAAGCTAACACTTGGGCACAAAAAAGATGAGTACTAACTCATTTACAAGTTAAGCCCTAGGCTTGAATGTTGACATGAAATCTCAAAAAAATAACAAAGTAAAACATATAACTAAAGACAAGTCTTCAAAATCCCAAACACCATATCCTTCCAGGCTAAGTCCGTGGAGGTAGCTTATCACCTGAACCTAAAAATGATGTTCCCATAAAGGGTGAGCCACAGCCCAGTAGAAAAATACTAAACCAAATATAAGCATAGAATAAAGCTATAGCATTCAATAGATGGTTAACCAAGATAATCAATTTTATCATTAAACAGTCTCATGACACTAATGTCTAAGACACATTTCACTTTCCATTATTATCAACATGGCTCAGAACCTGGCCAACTTACAACAGTGAATTGTATATCATATTCACATTACTTCCAATATCAAACAAACAAATGAGACTCATGCTCATATCAAAACACTTCATACTTCCCATTTGATACACATTTTAGTGCTGTATCAATAATCATGGTAAAAACACTTCAATATAATAAAGCACACATAAAAATGGTGCTAATGGAGTCCATCCCCTATCTCCTCCCAAACAAAAATCCGGTTTAGAGGTCCATCCCTATCTTCCCCTAACCGTGGAGTACATCCCCTATCTCCTCCCACACAATTGCAAATGCAATGCTCAACCAATACACGTATTTTTCAGTATTAATTCAATAGTCAAATTAATGATTTTCTTAACCAATGTGATTAGTTTCAGTTATTCCTAATCCACATGCAATGTCTACAACAATCACGACTATCCTCCCGATAGCCCAAAACAGTTATTTCTAGACTGGAAATAAATATAACAACAATTCAATTAGGCGAGTGATTTATTTACCAACTACACCATTAAAATCAATAAATTCCCCAATTTCCTTTTAATTAATTACTCCAATCATTTAGCAATTTAACTAGTTTGTCGTTCCAAATTATCAAGTGTCCCCAACCTATCAAATACGCAAACTTAGAACAAAGCTTATAGAATAGAGTAGGAAATCCCTACCTTGAAGATCACAACTAAAATAGAGAAGATGGAGATGATGACCCAAAATCCAAAGTGCTCAAATCCTCTCTTTTTCAGATTAAAAGAAAGATCTCGTGAGCTTACCTTTCTTCCAAAGGAACTAGGGTAGAGAACCGGAAAATAGATCAAATCTTGGAGAGAGGTAAGAGTAGGAGAGAGACTCTCAAGGGGGCGGTTTTTAAAAGTTAAGAGATGAAAAGGTAGGTCAAAAAGTGAATCAGAAAAAGTGAAATCACGGACTGATGTAGTCGACTCTACGCTCGAGCGTAGAAAGCCCCGCTCGAGCGTAAGACACAGAATCATGCTCGAGCGTGAAGAAAGCCGCTCGAGCGTGCGATTGCACCCTTTCAGAAGTTTTGCAGGCGCTGCACCCGCTCGAGCGTCAAACTCCCCGCTCGAGGGGAGGAGCAAAAACAAGGGATCACGCTCGAGCGTAAAAACTACCGTTCGAGCTGAAGAACTGCAGAGCAAAATACTGGGAGATGGAAATTCCCGCTCGAGCGTTAAAACTCCTGCTCGAGCGGAGAAGCAACAACGAAGGGCCCGCTCGAGCGTTAAAACCTCCGCTCGAGCGTGAAGGCCAAAATCTGGGCATCACCTATTGGCATCAACTAACAACCAACCTGTAACAGACCCGTCCAACACAACCTATAATTCAAATACTAAGAGATTAAAGGACAACAACAACCAATAAGTAATGACAGGATCCACGGAACCTAAGTCCGGATACAATAATCTAAAGAGAAAAGACCGGGGTCGCTATAACCTCCCCCCCTTAAAAGAATTTCGTCCCCGAAATTAAGCACAAGGTTTTAAAAACAAGTTTTCTCAAATTCCAACAATATGTTAACTCAATAATAAACAACTTGACCCAACACCGGCCATTCCATCTCTCAACTAAGAGGCATGCCACAATATGCAAAACAAACATATATTTCAACCTGCATTAACACTATGCAATTTTCTTTCAATTTCAACAATTTTCAATATATTCAATATATACAATGTTCCATTAAACTTCCATTTCGAGACAAGTTCCAAAATATTTCCATTAACCAAAACATTCTAAATGTTGTACAGCTTAAGACATATATAAAAAGCTTTAAAGTTCGACAATATTACAAAATCTAACTACAAGATTACAAATCAATAAACATGTCCGGATATTTCTCGCGGACTTCCAACTCACGTTCCCATGTGGCTTCCTCCACCCCGTGATGTTTCCACAAAACTTTCACCAAAGGAATGGTCTTGCCTCGCAAGACTTCAGAACCTGGCCAAACTTACAACAGTGAATTATATATATAACATATTCACATTCTTCCAATGTCAACAAACAATTGAGACTCAGGCTCAAATCAAAACGCTTCATAC
>NW_021027713.1:312473-326576 GCF_004153795.1 Camellia sinensis
TAACTTTTAAATACAAAATAGGGATTAGTTTGACAATTTGCAATATCTATACAAAAGTATATCGCAGAAATGATTTCTCAATTTTAAACACAGAGGCAGGGTTCTAATTCTTGCAGTAACTTATCAGATTGCCAATCATTTAGGTTTAATGTCAAATTAGTTAATGCTTATCTATTGTTTTACGAGTGTCCTATGGACAGACACATATCATAGGTGGGATTCCTCATGTCATACGACTATTACTTATAAGAAGTCCCAATTACAGATTACATAGTATACATAAATGGAACAGATTACAGATGACAGATTTCAGTTCAGATTACAGAGCACAGGGGTCAGAGTACAGAGTGCAGATTACAGATTCCCGCAATCAAATCCCAATTACACATGATCAATACTCATTAGACACCATCAACTGTTCCCTATCAGAAGTCATCGGTAATTTCCTTAGTTCACGAAATCATATTGCTTACATCCTGTTTTAAGGTTAGTAACCAATTCCCCAGCATAGCTTATCTATTTAGACCGTCAGCATGAAGTAAATTCACAATTACTTGATTCCTTTCACAATTTTAAGAGGGGTCACTATATGCATGTCTTCTTTTTACAACCGTGCTACTTAACACAATTTCAAGTATTACGCAAAACACATCTTATCAACACATTCAAACACTCTCAGATCTAAACATTGTTAGAGTGTCACATATAGCATTTCCTTTGATCTTAGACATATCCCATACTTAAAGTTTAATCAATTCACTTAAATAGATGCTAAAAAGCCCAATTATATAGTCATCATTTCCCACAGATGATTATCAACCGATACCACACATTTTATCTAATCACTTATAGATAAACTGTCTTACCGATCAGCTCAAGTTTTTACCACACCTTCGCAGTGCAACGTCATTGATTTAATCCCATCTGCATGTCTTGCATTATTCACCAATCTATGTAAAATAAACAGAGGTAATAAAAAATATACAACAGACATAGATCGTGATCATCAGAGTTAGCAGGTAGAACATGTACATTTAATGTTGCCATCAAGCTTTTCATGTACTTTCTGAATATTATGCATGATGCCTAAGTCTTACTAGACATCCTAAAGCTAAACTGCCCGTTAAACACCGAAAATGGTATTCGACCTCGAAGTGGGTTTCTCAGACCCCAGTGTCCGTCAAAAGGGAGTAAATAAGATGCATGCCAAAAACTGGAGCAAACGGAGGTGGTTAAGCGGTCCCGAACCGAGGCACACGGCCAACGGTTCCGAAAAACCAGAAACCGGGCTCCGAAATGGGAAAAATGGCCTATAGCCACAAAATGTAGCCCACGGCCACTGAGAGATGGTCTACGGGACCTCTCCCTCCCCTCAGGAAAAGAAACAGAGAAAATCGAGTCTGGTTCGCAAACCGAGGCAAGGCACAGAAGAGGGTTCGGAAGTCCGGAGGCGGGGCTCACGGCCGCGACTCTGAAACTTCTGAACAAGCACATTATGCAATATCACCAAGTCCTCAACTGGTGACGTATGAGTCTCAAGGTCGGTCAAAAATGGAGTGTCTACACCTAGTCTAAAAATCAGCAACACTCAAGGATCATGAGGCTGGCGCAACAAAGAGCACAAGTCTCACATCTGATCAGCAAGGGAGGAAGTAGACTCATCAAGGTGAGCAAAACGCTCACGGACCTTGTCACGCCCCAAATAAATGACAATAAACCATCCATTATATTCATTTAATAACAACACGTGTAAGCAGTTATCTTCTATTAATTTCCAATTTAAGGTTACAAAAGAGTAACATATGCAGATATACATTTATAAGCCTATCCCTGAATCTATAGCATATGTTACATGATAAAGAAATAAAATAAAAGTTGAACAAATAAGAAGTGCCCTAAAGGCTTACAGCTTTCCAAGACAGTGCTTGGTTACAACAAAATGGATTTAAATCCAATACAGTTAAAGCACTAGGCTTGTACAAAACAAATACAACATAACAAACAAAATGAAGCTCTTGCTTTCAAGTCCTCCCAAGCTATTGCATTGGCGGAGGCATATCATCAACACTTGAAAATGGTTTTCTTACATAGGATGAGCCAAAGTTGTCATGACCCAAACCCGCCTCCATGGGTTAAGGACATAACCGGCCAGTAATCCTGAGATTACATACGGCCTCAAACCAAATCAGACATAACTCATTAGAGTAAAGGGCCAAACGGAAGCAAAATTTAAAACTTTGTCCATAGAGCTGTGCTTACATGGCATATCATAACAAACCATACATATGCATATTAATAACTCACATCAGGAAATACAGTAGCCTAAAGTTCTGTACAGACAGGAAATACAGTAGCTAAAGTTGTCTGATGAAAGGGGCCAAACGAAAGCAAAATTTAAAACTTTGTCCATAGAGCTGTGCTTACATGGCATATCATAACAAACCATACATATGCATATTAATTACTCACATCAGGAAATACAGTAGCCTAATGTTCTGTACAGGCAGGATCATTTAAGTCTAAGCCAATCCATGAAAACTATATACAAACGTATTCAAAGTCTTCACCAACATGACAAAATAAAATAGGATAACAAAAGGGCGAAGACGAGTCTCGTGCATGAGATGCAAGGGCTGACTCTTTAAAACCTTGGTTGTTCCACACTGACTTCACTGAGGCTAGGTTTGGACCTCTCTTGGCTCACCTACAAACACATGAATGAGTGTGAGCGAAAGGCCAGTGAATAATATCGGGTAAAGTAAATATACAAACGGTATTTAGAACAACGTGCTTCAAACGGCCTTGGGCCCAATTCATATTTCTATCTAGCATATACATATAAATATAAGTCGAGTAACTGCAGTTCCAAACACATCATACGGCCTCGGGCCCAACTCATTCGTGTCAAACTGGCCTTTGGCCCATCCATACTTTCAATCACGTCAAACTGGCCTTTGGCCCATTCATACTGTCATTCATGTCAAACTGGCCTTTGGCCCATTCATACTTTCATGTCAAACTGGCCTTTGGCCCATTCATTCTTTTGTGTCAAACTGGTCTTTGGCCCATTCATTCTTTCGTGTGAAACTGGCCTTTGGCCCTTTCATTCTTTCAAATTAACGAACTTATGAAACTTACATAGAAGTAAGCAATTGGACAAACAACATATATCAGATATCTTTACTAAGATATTACTCATAGTGATCGGCTGGTTGATTTGCCTTGGAGCTCGACCCTACACATCACATAATACATATGGGTCACAACCGATTCAATCCGTTCCTTAATTCACATATTCCTCTTTAGGCTTCATTCTTATCCTTTTAACTTATTTACAATGCTTAATGCATGCCTAAGAGTACTCAAAAGTGAAAGAGAACGGAAAACGAAACACATAATGCATTTTCAAAATTTCAGAAGCAGGGGTCCCCGCTCGAGCGGACCCATGAGGCCTACAAAAGTACTGGTTATGTCAAATTTATGCTCGAGCGTGAAGTCGCGCGCTTGAGCTGAAGGCCTCACTACATGGCTCCCCGCTCGATCGTGAACTTCTCCGCTCGAGCGGACATCATGTCTGCAGAAAATGCTGGGAGCTCATATTTTACGCTCGAGCGGCAGTTCTCCCACTCGAGCGGACATCAAAATTTCTGGATTTTCCAAATCTTGTTCTTGAGCTTCAACTTGACATTGAAAGGCTCTAAACACATGATTTTGGCTCAAATTTCACATATACATGTACTAACCTGGTACCAACACCAAATCACAAACATTATGAAGCTCAATTCCATGAATTACTTACATGCATGACTCAAATTAACCCAAACTCATCACCAACTCATTAAATTCAAACTTTCAAAACTCACACCTCCATGATTTGCACATGCATGTGAGAGATACTCATTATTCCCAACTTAATTGATGAAGAGATGATCAAATAACATGGACTTCAACGAAAATTCAACATGGATTACACACTTTATGCCCAAACATGGAAATTTATAGCAATTTCTTACATGCATGTGCTCCATGACTTCCAATTGTTCAAGACCAACTCATTTTCATCATGATCAATTCATTTTATGTTCTTTATCATCATTCAACTTTGAATTCACAAAGTTACAAGCTAATATTCATAAATTCACTCACCTAGGAGCTTCAAACACCCAAGCTCTAGCCAATTCTTGAGTTTAATCTTCAAGATTTTCACAAACTTGAGCCAAACACAATTCTCCTCCTTTCTCCCTCTCTAGCCGACCCTCTCTCTTTTTCTTAGAGTCAAAAATCAACCAAATTGAATTAAAGAGAGAATTTGAGTGAAGTGGCCCACTAAATAAGCTCCATGAATCAAAATTCTTAATATTTAAATAATTGAGCACTAACTCATTAATTTAATCTAATTAATTTGATCTGTATCAATTTCCAATTAAATTTCACCATAGGCTCTAAAAATTATGCCAATCACAACGGCGTAATCAATTTCAGGTTCTGTGGCCGATAAGGCCTTCAATTTAAATTCCAAAGCAGATAATCAAACAGATATTCCTACGGTAAACAGATAGAAATTCAAAATCACATATTTTCACATAGTGGCACACAAAATCATATCAAACACATAATCACATTCATAATACGGACCAATTAGCATAATAAGGAACAGAGTTATCACAAAAGCCTAGTATAAATAATCGAACACAGTATATGAATCTTAACAAATATATGAGGTGAAATGCGAATGCAATGCTTGTGCGCAAAACATTTTGTATCTCTTTCAAACCATGCAATGACAGGTTTATATCATAATTCATAAAACACTTCATTTTCATTAGAAAACAGGGCAGTGAATCACAACTCTGGGAATCCGAAACAAATACAACCTTTCATGAAAATTTTGTCCGTATGAAGCTGTAAACCGGCACCCATGTAAATGTAGGCTATAAAAGCACTACAATTGCTATTTCACTAAAATTTCATCTGCGGGGTCGGCACTCGTGTATACACACCGTTTTTAGGACTTTCACCATGGACACACAGGCTAACTTATTTCAACGAGACAACAATTACTTTCTAGATTCACCTAATTTTCTCAAAGCAATAACATTTATAGTGTGTAAATATGCAACAGTACTCAATGCAAAAGGATGAGAATTTAGTTTCAATTTGCCTAATCCTCATGCAATTTTTACAATAATCAAAGCTATCGTCCACCGATAGCCAAAAATAGATATTTTTAATCAATAAAAGATTCCAATAACAGTAACCATTTTCATCTTTCCCAAGCTGTGAGCGATATTAAATATCCAATTCCACTGTCATCATCAATATCCATATACTTTCTAATCTTACAAAACCAACATCATCTTTTAATGTTTTGCAACACAAGTCAAAACTCACAGTTTTGGAATAAAATCTCATTTTCTTTCAAAATCCTTTTTGAGTGAAGAAGACCATTATTTCAACATATAACAACCATCATCACCTCTCCACAACCTTTTCCGTGGTTCCATTTGAAAACTCCACTTTTGATTTCAAACCAAACCCCTAGATTTTTGTTCAAAAATCCCCAAATCACAATATTGTTTTAGAAATAGCATATACCTAAGTTAAAAATCATAAGAAAGTGCGAAGAATCCTTACCTCAAGCTTAGAAGGGTGGAAGAGAAGAACTCGGAAAAACTCAACGTTGGTGAAACCACAAACCTCTTGGATCAAAAGAAATCCTTGAGATGATCTACAATCTATTTCAAAGGACGGAGATGTGAAGGTACCTCTAGGTAAGTAGATCTAAAGATCTAAGTGAGAAAAGTTGAGTTTTGAGAGAAAGAGAGAGAAATCACTGGTAAAGAGGGAAAAAGAGAAGTAACTAATGAGAGGAAAGTTCTTTTGGGTATATTTATAGTGACTTGCTACTAATAGAATAATAGCTCCAAAGTCAAATGAAAAGAACAAGTCAAAAATCCCCAAAAAGTAAGGCTTAAGCTGAACAAAAATCTGGAAATGACTCATAGTGGTCGACCCTCAAGACAGTAGTGTCGACCCTCAAGAAAAAAGAAGAAGCTAAGACACAAATGTTGGCTGCGAGGCTTGCATCTCGGTCTAAAAGGCAAGTTGTGAAGCTTGCATCTGATAGAGTTGCTCTTGGATGGAGGAGCCTTGCTCTCCCTCAACATGTGTGTCATGAGTGTGCTCTCCGTCCTGTTCTTCCCAAACTGTAGCAGCAACACCAGCACACCCACTTCCACGACCTCCATGTCCAGTAGCTTGACCGATTCTCCCCCTGACTTGTGCATTGTTGAGACACACCATTCTCTTAGAGATAAAGAGGCCAAGATTGACAACATCATCTTCAGGCTCAGAGGAGATGTCATGAGAAGACAAGAAGGTAGTAAGAAGAGAACCACAGGGAAGGCCATGATTCTTTTTCCCAGTGAAAATGGCTCGCATGTGATGATAAAAAACCAAAGGGAGATCAATGGAAAGATGATGACTGATGCAATACAAGAAATATCCTTGATCTTGAGTTATATCAGAGAAGTGGAGAGTGGGGGTGACATTGGTGGCAACAATAAGGTTGAGCAGTTGATACGAAATAGTGAGGTCACGATGAAGGAGGAGAGAACCCGAGACCCAAACATAGGGAACGCCTAACAAACTATGGGCAATGGTATTGAAATCAATGGGGTCGGTGACAGGACGCCTATCTAGAGGATACTCACACTCAACAGGACGTTCCAAGTGAAGGTAGTCGGCAGGAAAATTTGCGTCAAAAGTGAAGGTCATGCCCCGAATAAAGGTTTGAACAAAGGAGTCATCTATGGCAATATTATGAATATTGCAATAGAATTCTCGTACCCAAGACCTATTCACAAGGCCATCAAAAGAAGAACCCAATCGCTACCAATGGAGTTAAACCGCCCCCCAATGTGAATTTTATCAAAAGTGTTAGGTTCAACATTATGCTCAAGCAAAACAGTTCGAGTAGAAAAATGAGTTTGAAAAATGTGTTCATGTTCTTGAGACAAAAAAAAGTAGAGTTGAAAGTTGCCTTTTTGGCAGATTTCTTGTGCCTTTTCCTAGATGGTTTGGCCATGAAACCAAGACACAAACCAAAGACAAACAGAAAAACAACAAAATAATACAGCAAATGGCCCCCTAACACGATTCCAGAAGATTGAACAAGAAACAAACACAAAAGAAGAGTAAATCAAACAAAACAAAAAAACAAGGGCTAAAAAAAAAAACTGAGAGAATGAAAGAGATGAAGGACAGAAACTTACCAAAATCACGAGAAGATGAAGAGAAATCAACCAAACAAGTGGAGAGAGAAGAAAAAACGACTAGGATCCAAGGAGATTTCAAATCGCCACAGGAGGAGGGAGAGAAACCCTGAAACTGTTTGTGATTGATTCTATCGTGAGGGTTTAAAACTAGATACCCCGCGGGAACGGTATATGAAACTGAGGCCGTGTAGACATCCCATTTTTGACCGTCCTCAAGACTTGGACGTCGCCGTTTGAACACCCGGTGATCATCCATGTTTGTGTTCGTTTGGAGTTCCCGGAGGTCTCGGCTACGCGCCTTGCCTCATGATCTCCGAACGCGACTCTTTAGTGTCTGGTTTTGCACCAAACACTTGTGCTTTTGCCTTGGAGGGAGGAGAATGGCTTGTTGGCCATCCTCACATTCCACCGGCCTTCCCCTAGCATCACCGGCTGTGTAGGGGTTCCACCGAACATGGTTTCTTAAAATCAATGGCCGGTCGGCATAATATACTGCCGACCGGCACTTTTTTCAGCCAGTGACTTCTTCTGCTGGCCGGTGTGACTGTTGAGCTCCTTTGCACCCCATTGAGTTACACACCCCCATAGCACAAAACAAACAAAAAAGCATTGGTGCAAGCCCACTGTTGCAGCTGAATCACATCACTCTTCCCCGATGGGGTTTGGCTGTATGAGTTCTGACCCTTGGTTCCTCTAGAAGGATGAACCTTGGCTAAAGCTTCTGTGGAGAAGATTTGCCATTCGCGCTGTTTAAGCCTTCTCCAAGAAGATCTTTGTACAACACACACCACAACTTTGCCACCTTTCACTGGTTCTTGAGAAGCAAGAAACATTTGCTTAGCCTATATATGAGCCTCCTCCTCAATTGTTTAAGGTTGGGGTTTTAAAACTTGAAAACCCAGACTTATAATACATTATATCTGCTAGAATAATATCATCTCTCTCTATATATGTCTCTCTCTATCTTAGGGTGTGTTTAATAGCCCACAAGAGTGCATTTTTTGGCTTCCTTTTGCAACAAACACACACCAAAAGAGAAAAAAATCCATTACAATTGCTCGAGATTGAAGAGGATGGGGGAGTTGATTCTTGAGTTTTGGACGATTTTGATCAAAAAGAAAGGCTTAAGAGACACCAAGTTGTCTTCAAGCGCACTACTATCACCAAGAATACTATTAATAGAATAATTAGTTTTTCCCCCAAACTTGATAGTCTTTTACTCACAACGTATTTTCTTGTTGATTTGTTTTTGTGCATAACATAAAAAAGGCCTTATATTTTAATGGCTTAGGAACTCACACCTACAATCTAACGCGGTCTTTTGTGGTTTTGAGTAAACTCACCTCTTAGGGGCCTTATTTGGGCCTTTTTGTTTCAAAACACACAAATCTTGGTGAGACAGGCCAACATATAGAGATATATATAGATGTATGGTATAATCTAACAACAAAAAACTAAAAGAGGAAAAAACACAAACAGTGGATTTTTCAGTGGTGAGGAGGTGGTTTATAGAGATATAGATAGGGGAGGGGAGACAAACCTCTCTAAATAAAATAAAATTTATAGAGATATATATTTATAGCATTTTGGCTTAAAGGTAACATAGATACTTGCTTATAGAGATTTTGGCCCTTTTTCAGGAGGTTTATTTTTTGGGGTTATATATGGTATATACATGTCATACTATCTCTGGTTTTTTTAGAGTTCGGATTTGGAGAATGGCCTTTTGCAATGCTTAATGTACTTGCTTTACATCCCCTATATAAATAAAAACTTGGGGGTTGGACAATAAACGAAAACAGCATCTTGTGGTTTAGAATAAAAGACAAATAGAAAATAGTGTTAGAAGACATTAGATAACATGAAGGGAGTAAAATTGGAATTTATTTTAAAGAAGATGATAGATAATTAATATATAATGCTGCCATGTTATAGAGAGTATATTGTGGTAAAGTCTGTTATGAGATATCTTTGGCACATCAAAAGGGAATACAAAGGGTAATTGGGGGGCTGAAGTAACAAGATACGGGTAACGAAATGAATGTAGATAATAATATTAAAAAGGAGATATTATAATAAGACCAGGATAAAATGATCAAATAGATAGATTTGATATATAATTTCTCTCTCTACTATTGGCTTATTCTTTTCTAGTCTTAGAGAGAGATAATAGATCGTATGTTCACTGGTCCAGAATCTCTGAGCGTTTTTTGCGCTGGATTATGCATCTCTCATTGGAGATATATAGAATATAGGTTTTGTGGGTTTTGGGTTTTTTAAATTTTGGGGTTCATTTTAAGAATGCTTATGGGTTTCCTTGTTGTTGGCTTGTCAATTCATTTCTTTGCCATGAGGTGGTTCTAGAAAAAAAAAAGTATAGATTAAGAAAAAATAGAAGTGCCATATATATAGATATAACCAGTTAGGACAGAGCTTGCTTAAGATATTAAATTTAAAGATAAATATTTATAAGATGTATATAGGGTGTCATATGCATGAGTAATTTGTCCCACATATATAGAGAAATATGTTGCCACATAAGAGAGATATGTAGATATACAAGAATTTTGTCGATATAATTATTGTAGGTAATAGGAATTTTGATTTAAAGTCTTAAGGCCGGTAAAAAATTGAGAAAGATATACTTGCATATATAGATATCTATGTAGTAAGATAAATATGTTGATCCATCTTCAAGATAATAAATTGTCCCAAAATTGTGTCTAGATAGATATATGCATCTGCGAGCATGGAAATTTCGCTAGCATTCAAGCTACAAATAAACTATATTAATGCTATTTTGTAAATCAAAAAGAATATAACTTATTGTCATGGCCCATTTTTTCTGCGAACAAATCAAATATGCATAGATATATATCATCTCATGTTGCATATATGAGACAGTTTGGATGGAATGTTCATCAGCATGTGTCAATAATTAGTTTCATGTGAAGGAAGATGCCAAATAAAGCTGGGAAGTAGGAATTGTCATTAAGGGAGAGATATATGTTATAAAACTATATCAAAATTAGGTAAAGTCAGTGAGCAACGGCGCTTAAAACTCTCGGTACCGGGAACTTGAAGGGGTCGTAGGGCATGTTTATAGGCCTTTGGTCCTTCTTTTGGGATGTGTGTGCTATGCATTTTTACAAGGTCGAGGATTTCTTGGCAGAGATACATATAGATTCCTTAGGCTATTCATGCACATGTATGGCTCGAGGATCGAGGGCGTCATGCTTCCTGAGTTCAACAATGATGGGAAACATAACCAAAGCTCACATGTGCCTGAAATCCTATGCACAGTGCTGTCTGGCCTCTGTTGCTGTGTCAAAAACTGTTTCTTCTGGGGCTGCAGGTAGTGTTTCCTGCCGACCGGGCAGAATTTCAGGTGCGAGCGGCGCCATTTGGTGAATGGCCGATGAACTCATCAAGCCGCCCGATGAAAGTTATCACTGCCAGGTGGGGAAATTTTCCCCCACCGGTGGTATTTGACAGAGTTAGTGCTGATAAAGAAAAATATTGGGGCCAAAACTCATGTCAAATGGATGTTAATTTTGGTTCTAGTCTTATTTTTTTAGAGTAGTAGTCCTAAAGGCAGTACACAGGGACCGAGCAGGGGCAAAAAATGGTAATGGTGCGGGTTCTTTCCGGGCGAGACAAAGAGTTTCGAGCATGCAATTCATGACGCCCAAAGCATTTCCCGAGGCATTGCGGATGCTGTGGCCACCTTCTTCTTTTGTTTGTTTGCAAGCCTCATTCTGTTAAGTAAATTTTTAATGAAATCACTGCATAAATATATTGTAAATGGTTTTGCTTAATTCATTCGGGTACTGCTAAATTTTATTTACACGAGCCAAACCATCCCGGGGGAGGGAGAGGAAAATGGAAAGGGAGTATAGGACGCACAATGAATGGAGTAATAGTGTGCAGTAGTGGTCAATGAGTGTGTAAGATTATTGTTGTCTAACTATGCAGCTAGCAAGCCTTCCCCGAATAAGGTTTGAACTAAGGAGTTTTCATTATGGCAATAAGTTCATGGATTCTCATACTCTTTCTCGCACTTTTATTTAGCCTCCTGCTTATGAATGGTAGGCTAGGGCATATTTAAACAATTGGCATTACACGTCAATAATGCTAAGGCATATTAGTGCGTACCGCTTTCATTGCATATTCCGTAATTGCAAGTACATATTTCCAGGCGCCAGAGGTGCCCAAATTAAAAAGGACATGTAACGAATGCATTTGTACTTAATTCCTATAATACGATACGTGAAGGGAGTTACCACACCTATATGTTCATTGTATATCAAACAGTCATTTGTCACATTACATTATAGTCGTTCAGGAGTTATGTCCGACCAGGTACGATATAGTTTTTGGAATTGTTGTCTATTACTCTGTAGTTCTTGAGTATGTTACATAAAGAAATAGTAGAGTTGAAAGTTTGCATTTTTGTAGAGGCAAAGAGCTATGTGTACTATTGGCTAGCGTTTTTTGCGTCTAACAAGAGGTTTATGGTCGTCATTTGGGAAAACAGGATAAAAAGACCATACGAATGTAGCTCACTTTATAAGAAGCTTTAAAGCTGGCCAGAAATAAGCACGATCGATAAAGAGTATGTAATTGCCAACTCAGAAATGGCTCCATGCTTGCCTAACAACGTAGCAGACTAAAGTCTTATGTGATATATAGAATCAGTTTGAATGCCGAAAATCGTAAACGCACAATAGAGGTAAGAGTATTGACTCATAGAGCTTAAAGCAAAAAACTTGAATCCACGTAGCATTTCAGAGTGGCTTAAAAAGATAAAGAAATAACCGAAATAACGTTTTTCCAAAACAGACTAGGAGAGAATGAACGAAAAGGAGGATATGCAAGAAGAAAACTTGCTTATTTACACCATACGAGATGAGGAGAGGCACATGAGAAAGTTCTACAACAAACATAGCTCTCATGGATGTGTGTAGGCAGAGATGAAAACGACAATAAACATATAAGGCTAGACTATAAATGTGATGTTGAAGAACCAAACATAACTGTTTCAAAATTGGATACTCAACAGGGTTAGATAGATTCAAATGCAGACCGAGATCTTCCAGACGCAAAGGGCGAGAGGGGGTGCTCATGAGGAGAAGCCGCGCTGACGGGCTTGGCCCCGAGTCGTACCCGAAGTTCCCGAGCCCGGAGGGCATTTGGTGATGACGGACACGTGCGCGTTGTGGTAGGCGGGGTCATTGGGTTTCCAAAATTCTCCGGAGAAGAAACCGAACTGTTGGTGCACTTGATCCCTCATTTTTAAAAAAAAATTAGTTTAGGATGGTGTCTTAAGACCTAGTATAGATGTATGGCAAACGCAGTCATGTTGGCCATCTTCTTTGCGTAAGAGGAGTCTATCGGTTAGTTTTCCTCAATGACAATACTTGCCAGTATGTGGGAGCCCTTTGGTTCAGTTGTGAATTAAGACTATCGTGACACATTATCGAGGTCCGATATGTACGCATGATTAGGTTCTGCACCGTCCTCGAAAGGGAATTGGGAGCGATGCGCCGTTTAAAAATAAAAGGCATGCTCTAGCAAGTCCGACGACCCCCGGTGATCAGCGACAAATGAGTCGTGGGAGTGGAAAAACCAACAGCGGATGCGAAAAGAAAAAAAATTCAGAAGACAAAATGAAAGACTCATTGCAAGTAGTTTCCTGTTGTATTGTGAGTTCACATCTATATGGGAAAGATGACAAAAATAGTTTTTTTGTGTTCTTTTGTCTTTTTCTTTTTTAAAAACCAGAATGATATTAAGCAACAAGGGATGCGACAAAACACCTCATCTTTGGAGACCGAGACTGAACAGAATGAATTGTGGAAATCTCATCGCAAACGTATGTTGTGTCAAAATTGGAGACACCATAAGTTTAACAGCACGAACTAATGAAAAAGATACATGAATTATAATCAGATATGGCACGCATGCTTCTTATTGATTTAGTTTCTTTCATGTCCAGTACGAGATTAGGAGCTTCCTCTATTATAAAGGTTTCACTTCTCATAACTCTCTCCTCTTTTTTTTTTTTATTTCTTTTAAATAAAGCAATATGGCTATCAGGTGGCTTTAACATGAACTGCAAAGAGTGGTAGCTGAATCCATGAAACATGAAATTTTATATTTTCTCTAATTCATTAGATAATTATAGCACATAAATCTGTAGGTTTTTTCCTTGACTTTCCATCAAGAAAACAACAGTATGGTTATGCTCTCATTAATACGGACATTGGTCGTGTTGATCTTAAACAACCTAAAGAACGATGAGAAGACAATCATAGTAAGGAATGAACATTATCGAGAATCTTTCATGTAGATAAAGACTAAACTTTTAGACCTCCAAAATAATGATGTGTTATACGTAATGCGATTAATAAAATTCATCACAGCTTAATTTATTTCTTAAACGAAAAAGAAATACTCCAATCACAAAAATGATTAAATCCAGTTTTATTTATTTTCTTATTTTTTGTGCAAATACACAAGTTTTTTGAAAAACAGATGACGAACCACATGAATTTCATTTGAAGAAAAATGAGAGATCAATCATGAGCAAAACCCCAAAGACCAGACTTTCTAAGCCTATTCAAGAAATAGGTAGATTAGAGGTTAGTTGAAAATACTTAGCTTTCGATTCTTGGGTGAAACATGTCAGAACAAAGGCAGATCTTCTTCCAGACTAACTCATGAATAAAAAAAAATGTGATGTCAATGTGTTTTTTGTGCGGGAAGTGTTTTGGACAGGATTTTTGGAAATGGGTTTGATAGGACACTTATTTGTGTATCACAC
>NW_021027714.1:0-12079 GCF_004153795.1 Camellia sinensis
CCCGGGCAACTTCCTGTTCATCTACAACCACCAGGGAGGGATTAAAAAAATGAGAGATTTAAAGATGAGAGAGATGTGCGCTGAGAGAAAAAGTGAGGAAAAGGGCTTTTGTAACAAACCCTCATACTGTGACCGACTTATGGATTGATTATATGACTTGATAAATTGAACTGAAATTAAAGTTACTAACTGAACTGACTGAAATTGGAACCGAATCGATTGAGTATATAGTTAGTTAAATTGCATTTCTATCTGTTTTAACTGTATGATTATCTGTTCCATGCTTATATGTTTTTAAACTGCTTAATTGAAGGGGCCTTAATCGGCCGAATTAGAAAACCGATTATGTTCCTTGAACCCTTCGTAATAATGGTTGATTTTATGGTTGTATTTACCTGAAACTGATTAAGCGTGTGAGTTGAATAGATTAAAATGGGTTAATTGCAAAGTTGCTTCGTAATTACCTTAAAGGCCACTTAAGTGGCCCACTACTTGAGCTATCTCATACACTCAACATACACATTTTCATCAGCTCATTCTTGAGCACAGCACCGGACTAGAGAGAAAGAGAAATAGAAAAGAGTTGAGAGGGAATTGAGTTTGAAGTTCGAGTTTATGGTGGAATGCGATTGTAATTGAAGTGTAGATTACTTATTTGAGCCTCCTAGCCTTGTATTGGGGAGACCTAAGTAGAGTAATTACTCTCTTGTTTTCGAATTGAGCTAGTTTCTTGCATGATTTCATGCGTTCATTATAGAACTAAGTCATGTTTTGGTTCATGGTTGTGTTGAATTGATAGCTTAATTGTTGCATGCATGTGCCATTCTTGGAAGTTTGGGTTGTAGTTCATAATACCTCACATGCATGTCCATCTTTTGCGTCATACTCCATTGAGCTCATCTTGGTTTTTGAAGGTTTGAGCTCTTTGAATCAGCATTGAAGCTTTCTAAAAATGATTTGAAGGTCATGCATGTCATGTTTGAGGATTGTTTCTTGGAAAAATGGTTTGAAATTGGGCTTTGAAATTAAACACTCTTGGGCTTTGATGTTCTCAAATTGAGTTTTGAATCATGTTATTCCATGTGTTTATAAGAGTTTTCCAGAAAAAATGAAGCGCCAAGAGGATGGTTTTGAGTTGTAACACTTGGTTTTGAGCTTGAAGGTGCAATCTGAATTTCCAGATTCGCAACTTCGCTCGAGCGGCGTATAGTGACGCTCGAAGCATAGAATTCGAGCATCCAGCATCTCTGCACTGTTTTGCAGTCTGCTCCGAGCGGAGGATTGGGCGCTCAGCGGGTCATGTCCAACGCTCGAACGCGTGCGCGGATCGAGCGAGATTTCACCCATCCAGTACTTTTACCAGTACGCTCGAGCGGAAAGTTTATGCTCGAGCGTGTAACTTTTTTCATTGTCCCTCGACGGGGAACCTGAGCCTTGAGCGGACTCTGTTTTGTCTGAAAATACTTTTAAATGTACACCTTTGCATTTCCTCATCCCATTCTAGGCATTCTTGGGCTTATTTAAGACTCTTATGGAGGATATAGAGTAGAACACACCGAGGCCCTCGGGATAAGTTATTATATTTCCCAACTGTGTAGCTTTAGTGTGTCAACCTTGTGAAACTGTGTAGCGTTGGCGACTGGGGAGACACGCTCTAGCATACTGTAAGCCCAAACTCTGTGAGTAATCAATTGGTGTAAAGCATATGTTCAACTGATTATCTTTGAATACTGAAACTTGTTTACTGAACTTGAATTGTTTACTGAATGAATGTATGTCCTTTATTCTGAACTGTACTGTGGCATCCCTAGTACCTACTGTTACTGTTACGTTACTGTTTACAGAGATCTCTGTCGGTTCCCTCGTGGAGCCCACTACTGTTTAACTGACTTGATGGCCATCATTACTGTTCGGTCTTTTAAGACTACTGTTACCGATATGCCTATGGATGTACCACATGACTGGTTTACTGTACTGAGCAACTGAAATACTATGATTGAAATGAACTGTTTTCATTACTGTCAAGGAATTCATTCTAACCCCTTCGCTTTATGTTTTATTCACTGGGCTCTTAGCTCACTGCTCATATAATAAAATGTTAGGGGGTGGTTCAGGCACCCAAGACCGCAGACTCAGGAGCGTCAAGGCTTATCTTAGTTTTGTCAAGCAGCCTTGTGCCTCACTGCGAGGTTCCGAGCCTATCGTGCTAAGGTTTATGGGTGTTTAGAAGTCCCCTCCCGTACTAGTCTTACCGTTTTGTTAATGAACCTGATAATATGTTATACGACTGACTGTTTACCGTACTGTGTACCCAAGGATTAGGCCCTGTTACCTGTGTGACTGTAAATCTGTATGAACTGTACTGTTGTTATGTGAATGCATAAAAATCTTTGCATGCAGACTGTTACAGCTCAATTGGAAACATTTATTTACTGTATGGCTCCGCCAGGCCCTGTACATCTGTTTTACTGTACTACTGTCTGCAGGCCTTCCGGTAATCCTCGGATTAACTGGCCGTTACGGTGCTAAACCCATAGGGCCGGCGTGGGTCATGTGACAGCTTTTCAGCAAAAACAGAGCCCGAGGGCCGAGTGATGTGAGAATCACAACTGAGAAAGGTGGGAAACAAATACCCGACAGAAACGGGCCTCCTCGCGTACTGAGAGTCTCTCTCTTTGTAACACGGTCTGTGTCGTGTGCTTTTGTTTTGTTTGTCTCGATTCGTTGCCTTTGAGTCGTTCGAGTGTGTCTGATGCGTTATGGTTGTTTACCTTTTCTTTTCCATTGTTCAGTCTTTTTCGCGGTGTTCAGTCGTAGGCTCAATGACGCCAGTTAAGAAACACAATTTCTTAATTTCAAAAAATTGTCTTGTGCTCAGAGTGCCGTGTCGTTCCTCTCACATTTGTGCAAAACAAGATTTGTTCTTTAAAAAAAAAACGCAGGGTTCACTCTGACCATGTGGGAAACAGAAAGACAGGAACCCATTGAAGTATATAGGTTCCAAAACTTCACAGCAAAAGGAAAAGAGGAAGATGTCGGACATCTGAAGTTTTGTTTCAACTTTTGCAAGTTCCTCATCGCATCCCTGTAGGTTCAGAATGAGCTGTGTGTTCAAAATTAAAAACTACTGAGTTATGGGCCGTGTGTTCAAATTGAGCAGTATATGTTGAATTGAGCCTGCAGTGTTCAACATGAAGTATATGAGCTGTGTGTTCAGAATTTGAAAGTGTGTGTGAACTGCGTGTTTCAAACATGAAGTATATGAGCTGGCCGTGTTCAGAAAGAGACATGTATGAGCTACGTGTTCAACATGAAGTATATGAGCTGTTGTGTTCAGAATGTTGCAGTATATTGAGCTATGTGTTCAGAATTTGAAGTATATATGAGCTGTGTGTCAGACATTGAAGTATGGAGCGTGCTGTAGACGTCCCGAACGCCCCCGGAGAGCGTGAGCTCCCGTTCTGTTCATTTGGCGGTCACTACATGCTCAGGGACCTCAAATTGTCACGGTTCTTAATCTGAACCAAAGAGTCCAAATCCGGCAAATCGTTTTGGAGAAAAAAACAGATTTTTGAAAAAGTGCAAACATGGACTACTTTGGCCAGATACAGAGTCGCCACCTAAATATTTTATTTTGGAAAATTGGAAACCCTGACTCGTTGCCTAAGGCACGTGTCCGTCATCACCAAAGTTGCCTCGGCTCGGGAACTTGGGTTACGATTGGCTGGAAGTGTCACTTCGTGGCACCCCACCGTTCGCCCGATCAAAGATCGGCTCTACTAAACCATGATATCTATTATTTGGAAAACTTTGTGTTGTCCTTAATTACGGTTTATTAGCCTATGGTTTACTATATGATCGCCACCAGCATACAAGTATAGACTGGGTCGCCTGAATTGGAACACAAACATTTCATGTTTGTTTTTTGAAAGATGGTTTGCTACTCGCAAGGTAGGCTGTTAAAATAGCAGATTTTTGCCACCCTCGGGTGGGCTTAGAAAAAGAATGGTTTTGCCACTATCTAGTGGGCTTAAAATAAACAGTTGATTGATTTTTAATTCCAATCCAGATAACCCAACCTTCACCCACAGGCATTCAGGCAGTTATATCACATAAGCATAATAGCCTCAATGGTAAGCATGCTCTCATGGCACGTCACTCACACGCATGCAAGGATGCCTAAAGCATAAAAAAACTCACCGAGTTACTCCAAGCCAAAACAGAAACGTACATTAGGAAATCATACATGATCCTAGTAATGCAGAAATTGCCTAATGCAACACATGCAAAAATGCAAACTATAACAAGGCCGGCTATTCTTAAACATGGCATATGAGATGCAACAGCTAACAAGTATTCAACTTTTTGAAAATTGAAATTACCAAATGAGTTGTAATTGATGCGCCGAGCCCGGTGCATGTAAAACAAGATGATGCTAAACATGCTGTCCATAACTGTATGCTAATTGACAATATGCCCTAATCTAACCATCATTAAGCAGGTAAATAAAGGGAGAAAAGACGAGGGGTTAGAAGACATACATCACACCACGCACCCACTTATTACAATTATGCCCACGCACAGAGCGGGTCCAAATAAATATACACAGTCCGAATAAAAGAATATTACAGTCCAAATAATACAGTCCGAATAATATGACAAATTCCTATTAATTAATCAAAATTAACTAAGGTAAAGCCTGTAAAACTGGCCGTCAAGCCAGGGACTGCCTTCTTCTGATGATTGATGCATGTCTGGCGCTGCCTTTGCGCGGAATCCATGACGATTGCCCCAATTAGCCTCTGTTTACACCATTTAATTAAAAATGCGCGCCAAGCTCCAAAAGTTACTTGATTCTTCAATTTGCTGCAATAGAGAGCAAGGAAAGGGGCATGACAATGTCATTTTCACAGATATATGCATTCCTGATCCTCCGGCCACCAATCCACGCATATCGATGCATGATGGAGAGGAGTACGAATGGCACTCATATAGATGAATGCACGTGTAAAACACAACAAGAACCTAACTCATCATGGGTTAATCCGGAGTGTCGGGTGACTTTGGAATGAGACAGCGTCCGTCACTCGGAGTACGAAACGTACCTCGTTTCCCGTGGCCCGGGCCTAACTCCTATCCCGAACACGATGCGAATATGCATGACATGCCATGAAATGCAACTAAGCAACCAAATCCAAACCGTACACAATGTTTATGGAATGGCATTACATGCTGCACCAGGTAATACACAACCGAGCATACACAATGCTATGGATGAAATGGCATACGTAATGGCAATAATTGGGCTTTACCCAACATGAGAGAGCTCAGCCAGCACTCACATAGTGAGGCCATCAAGATAAAACAAGACAACTCGAATCGCGTGGCCACGCGTGCACGCAAACCGAGGAGCCGACCCTCAAGCACCGAAATGCCACCTCTAATGAGACATGGCAAAGACTGGAAATAGTATATGCAAACATTGCAAAAAATCAGTAAGCAAAATGAGGGGGCAAAACAGCCCTGAACAAGCGAAATACACCCGATGCATGGAAATTTCTCCGAAACATGGATTTTGGCGCATGAAATGGCCTATAGCTATGCAATGCAATCCACACAATTTGAACATGAGATGAAAAGGACAGA
Source organism: Camellia sinensis (assembly GCF_004153795.1). Taxonomy (NCBI): domain Eukaryota; kingdom Viridiplantae; phylum Streptophyta; class Magnoliopsida; order Ericales; family Theaceae; genus Camellia; species Camellia sinensis. The sequence continues at coordinate 5,647 of NW_021027714.1, forward strand.
GCAAGGCAAGCCCTAGAATAAGCATTTTTACAGTTCAAAGCATGGGCCAAACCAGCAAACAATAAACCGGGCAAAAATCAGAATGCAAAAAATGGCCTAAATGAGAATAATTAAACAACTCACAACTGCTGACCCAAAAGGTTAGGGCCCTTCAACAAAGTTTAAGAGGGCCAAAATATGAATCTTTTACAGTTTATGGCAAATCACAAAAACCAGCACAGGTAAGGTTAAGCTCTTATGCAAAGAAATGGGCCAAAAGATGGGCCAAAAGAAAGCAATGTAGTGGTTGCTGGCCTTAAACACAAAGGGGCCCTTCAACAACATTGAAGAGGGGCCAAAAATAAAGCAATTTTACAGTTGAGGCGACCCAAAAAAAGTTGAAAATATGTCCAACAAAGCTATCCAAAATGAGGTCCAAAAGAGAGAATAACAGAAGTGTATAAAAGATGCCTCAAAACATGAAAGGCCCCTTAATGAAACATGAAAATGGACCAAAATAGACTATTTTCAGTTCTGTATAAATGACCAAAACAAGAAGTATAATGGGCTGCCAAATCATGCAAGAAAAGGGGACAAAGAGGGATAGTAACATGAAGTGGAGATGGAGTCCAACCATGAAATGCCCTTAATAAACATGAATAATGAACAAAATAAGACCTATTTCAGTTCTGGTAAAAATGACCAAAAACAGAAGCCACAAGGGGTTGCCAAAGGTCAGCAAAAAAAGGGGACCCAAAGAGGGATATAACAGAAGTGGCAGATGGGGCCCAAACAGTGATGAGCCTTCTCAATGTTGAAGAGGGGCTCAAAATAATCCTATTTACAGTTTACATCACATGCTCCAAAAAGATTCACACATAAGGCTAAAAATATACGCAAAGAAACGGTATTAAGAAAGGATATTGAAGCAAGTGCAATTATGGGGGGGCTCCAAACAGTGTTGCAGCCCAAGAAAAAGTGAAAAAGAGCTCAAAAGAAGGCCACTTTCAGTTAAGCGGCCAGAGCTTTAAAACAAACACAAGCATGCAAGGCTTATGTAATTGAACAAAATTATAGAACAAAAAGAGGAAATGGGGCTTACCCTTGAAGTCTTGACTTGGTTGCATTTCTTGGCTTTGAGAAGTGGTGCCTTTAGCTGCTGGAAAGCTCCCCAAGCTGTTGGAAATGGGAAGTGGTGGAGTGGTGCTATGGTTGATTGAAGAAATGAGGTAGGGTTTTAGAGGATCTTTTTGAGCTTGGAGATGGAGATGAAGAGGGATGTTGCATGCAAGAGCTTAGGGAAATTTTTTCGCAACCCTTCTCTCAATGCTAGGAGGACTAGTAATTATGGAACCAAAGAGAGAGAGGCATGGAGGAGAAAGAGTAGGGGAAAAAAGGACCAACCTTCCCAAAGCCTGTCCCCCGGATACAGATATTTTGGGAGGAAAACAGCTATACAGCTGTAAAGTACCACCCTAAGGATTATGGCCGGCCACTTTTTGGAGCTGAGGTGGCCGGCCGGCCACCTCCATGGCCGGACCGGCCAAGGGTCAAAAAGGTTCAGTGAATTAGTGGCCGGCCACCACAAATTTGCTGTCCTCCCAGGTCCCCTCATGCACAACCCGTGTGTTCAAAATTGCAAACTGTAAACAGGAAAGAGAATAGGCCCATTTTTTAGGAGGGGTTCAAAAAGGGTCAGGCACATAGTGGCCGGCCACCAACTTTAGGGCCTCCCATGTGTGTACATCACAATAATGTGGTTGAAGTTCAAGAAAATGGCACCAAGGGTGTTCAACATGGCTCGGAAGTGGAGAAAAACGGGCGTCGGAGGCGCCGGGGATACTATAACTGGTTGCCTGAAATAATTGCTGGCCTCCCACCCTTCTACAAGCTTCCTTGGGGATGAAACAGAGGACCTGCCAAAAATTGAACAAAAACCGATCAAAACGAATGTTCGGGGGCCAAAACGCGCAGTTCGGGGCCCTGAAAACTGCCTGTTAAACACCGAAAGTGGTATTCGACCACGAAGTGGGTCTCTTAGACCTCAGTGTCCCTCAAAAGGGAGAAAATAAGATGTATGCCAAAAATCAGAGCAAATGGAGATGGTTAAGCGGTCCCGAACCGAGGCACACGACCTGACGGCTCTGAAAACCGGAAACCGGGCTCCGAATTGGGCAAAATGGCCTACAGCCACAAAATGTAGCCCACGGCCACTGAGAGATGGTCTACGGTACCTCTCCCTCCCCTCAGGAAAAGAAACAGAGAAAATCGAGTCTGGTTCGCAAACCGAGGCAAGGCACAGAAGAGGGTTCGGAAATCCGGAGGCAGGGCTCACGGCCAAGACTCTGAAACTTCTGAACGAGCACATTATGCAATATCACCAAACGATCAACAGGTGACGTCTGAGTCTTAAGGTCGGTCAAAAATGGGGTGTCTACAGCTGCGTGCTCAACATGAAGTGAGTGAGCTGTGAGTTTAGAAGTGAAAATTTATGAGCTGCGTGTTCAGAATTAAGAATGAGCTGCGTGCAAATGAAAATGAATGAGCTGCGCATTCAGAATTGAAATATGTGGGCTGCGTGTTCACCTTCAATTTGGACTGCGTGTTCAGAAAATCAATGTTTGGGCTGCGTGTTCACCTTCAATTTGGACCGTGTGTTCAGAAAATCGGTGTTTGGGCTACGTGCTCAACTCTCAATCAGTGTGGGCTGCGTGTTCACCTTCAATTTGGACTGCGTGTTCAGAAAATCAGTGTTTGGGCTGCGTGTTCAACTCTCAATCAGTGTGGGCTGCGTGTTCACTTTCAATTTGGACTGCGTGTTCAAAAAATCAGTGTTCGGGCTGCGTGCTCAACTCTCAATCAGTGTGGGCTGCGTGTTCACCTTCAATTTGGACTGCGTGTTCAGAAAATCGGCGTTTGGGCTGCGTGCTCAACTTTCAATCAGTGTGGGCTGCGTGTTCACCTTCAATTTGGACTGCGTGTTCAGAAAATCAATGTTTGGGCTGCGTGTTCAACTGTCAATCAGTGTGGGCTGCGTGTTCACCTTGATTTTGGACTGTGTGTTCAGAAAATCAATGTTTGGGCTGCGTGCTCAACTCTCAATCAGTGTGGGCTGCGTGTTCAGAAAATCAGTGTTTGGGCTGCGTGTTCAACTCTCAATCAGTGTGGGCTGCGTGCCCACCTTCAATTTGGACTGCGTGTTCAGAAAATCGGCGTTTGGGCTGCGTGCTCAACTTTCAATCAATGTGGGCTGCGTGTTCACCTTCAACTTGGAAAGCGTGTTCAAAAAATCAATGTTTGGGCTGCGTGTTCAACTCTCAATCAGTGTGGGCTGCGTGTTCACCTTTAATTTGGACTGCGTGTTCAGAAAATCAATGTTTGGGCTGCGTGCGCAACTCTCAATCAGTGTGGGCTGCGTGTTCACCGTCAATTTGGACTGCGTATTCAGAAAATCAGTGTTCGGGCTGCGTGCTCGACTCTCAATCAGTGTGGCCTGCGTGTTCACCTTCAATTTGAACTGCGTGTTCAGAAAATCAGTGTTTGGGCAGCGTGTTCAACTCTCAATCAGTGTGGGCTGCGTGTTCACCTTCAATTTGGACTGCGTGTTCAGAAAATCAGTGTTTGGGCTGCGTGCTCAACTCTCAATCAGTGTGGGCTGCGTGTTCACCTTCAATTTGGACGGCGTGTTCAGAAAATCAATGTTTGGGCTGTGTGTTCAACTGTCAATCAGTGTCGGCTGTGTGTTCACCTTCAATTTGGACTATGTGTTTTGAAAATCAATGTTTGGGTTGCGTGCTCAACTCTCAATCAGTGTGGGCTGCGTGTTCACCTTCAATTTGGACTGCGTGTTCAGAAAATCAATGTTTGGGCTGCGTGTTCAACTCTCAATTAGTGTGGGCGGCGTGTTTACCTTCAATTTGGACTGCATGTTCAGAAAATCTGTGTTTGGGCTACGTGCTCAACTCTCAATCAGTGTGGGCTGCGTGTTCACCTTCAATTTGGACTGCGTGTTCAGAAAATCAATGTTTGGGCTGCGTGTTCAACTCTCAATCAGTGTGGGTGGCGTGTTTACCTTCAATTTGGACTGCGTGTTCAGAAAATCTGTGTTTGGGCTACGTGCTCAACTCTCAATCAGTGTGGGCTGCGTGTTCACCTTCAATTTGGACTGCGTGTTCAGAAAATCAGTGTTTGGGCTGCGTCTTCAACTTTCAATCAGTGTGGGCTGCGTGTTCACCTTCAATTTGCACTGCGTGTTCAGAAAATTAGTGTTTGGGCTGCGTGCTCAACTCTCAATCAGTGTGTGCTTGGTGTTCACTTTCAATTTGGACTGCATGTTCAGAAAATCAGTGTTTGGGCTGCGTGTTCAACTCTCAATCAGTGTGGGCTGCGTGTTCACCTTCAATTTGGACTGCGTGTTCAGAAAATCAGTGTTTGGGCTGCTTGCTAAACTCTCAATCAGTGTGTGCTGTGTGTTCACCTTCAATTTGGACTGTGTGTTCAAAAAATCGGTGTTTGGGCTGCGTGCTCAACTCTCAATCAGTGTGGGCTGCGTGTTCACCTTTAATTTGGATTGCGTGTTCAGAAAATTAGTGTTTGGGTTGCGTGTTCAACTCTCAATCAGTGTGGGCTGCGTGTTTCCCTTCAATTTGGACAGCGTGTTTAGAAAATCAATGTTTGGGCTGCGTGTTCAACTCTCAATCAGTGTGGGCTGCGTGTTCACCTTCAATTTGGACTGTGTGTTCAGAAAATCGGTGTTTGGGCTGCGTGCTCAACTCCCAATCAGTGTGGGCTGCGTGTTCACCTTCAATTTGGACTGCGTGTTTAGAAAATTAGTGTTTGGGCTGCATGCTCAACTCTCAATCAGTGTGGGCTGCGTGTTCACCTCCAATTTGGACTGCGTGTTCAGAAAATCAATGTTTGGGTTGCATGTTCAACTCTCAATCAGTGTGGGCTGCGTGTTCACATTCAATTTGGACTGCGTGTTCAGGAAATCGGCGTTTGGGCTACATGCTCAACTGTCAATCAGTGTGGGCTGCGTGTTCACCTTCAATTTGGACTGTGTGTTCAGAAAATCGGTGTTTGGGCAGCGTGCTCAACTCTCAATCAGTGTGGGCTGCGTGTTCACCTTCAATTTGGACTGCGGGTTGAGAAAATCAGTGTTTGGGCTGCGTGTTCAACTCTCAATCAGTGTAGGTTGCGTGTTCACCTTCAATTTGGACTGCGTGTTCAGAAAATCAGTGTTTGGGCTGCGTGCACAACTCTCAATCAGTGTTGGCTGCGTGTTCACCTTCAATTTGGACTGCGTGTTCAGAAAATCGGCGTTTGGGCTGCGTGCTCAACTATCAATCAGTGTGGGCTGCGTGTTCACCTTCAATTTGGATTGCGTGTTCAGAAAATCAATGTTTGGGCTGCGTGTTCAACTCTCAATCAGTATGGGCTGTGTGTTCACCTTCAATTTGGACTGCGTGTTCAGAAAATCAGTGTTTGGGCTGCGTGTTCAACTCTCAATCAGTATGGGCTGTGTGTTCACCTTCAATTTGGACTGCGTGTTCAGAAAATCAGTGTTTGGGCTGCGTGTTCAACTCTCAATCAGTGTGGGCTGCGTGTTCACCTTCAATTTGGACTGTGTGTTCTGAAAATCAGTGTTTGGGCTGCGTGCTCAACGCTCAATCAGTGTGGGCTGCGTGTTCACCTTCAATTTGGACTGCGTGTTCAGAAAATCGGTGTTTGTGCTGCGTGCTCAAGTCTCAATCAGTGTGGGCTGTGTGTTCACCTTCAATTTGGACTAGGTGTTCAGAAAATCAGTGTTTGGGTTGCGTGCTCAACTCTCAATCAGTGTGGGCTGCGTGTTCACCTTCCATTTGGACTGCGTGTTCAGAAAATCAGTGTTTGGGCGGCGTGTTCAACTCTCAATCAGTGGGGGCTGCGTGTTCACCTTCAATTTGGACTGCGTGTTCTGAAAATCAATGTTTGGGCTGCGTGTTCAACTCTCAATCAGTGCGGGCTGCGTGTTCACCTTCAATTTGGACTACGTGTTCAGAAAATCAATGTTTGGGCTGCGTGTTCAACTATCAATCAGTGTGGGCTGCGTGTTCACCTTCAATTTGGACTGTGTATTCAGAAAAATCGGTGTTTGGGCTGCGTGCTCAACTCATCATCAGTGTGGGCTGCGTGTTCACCTTCAATTGGAACTGCTGTTCAGAAAATTAGTGTTTGGGCTGCATGCTCAACTCCAATCAGTGTGGACAGCGTGTTCACCTTCAATTCTGACTGCGTGTTCAGAAAATCAATGTTGGGGCTGCATGTTCAACTCTCAATCAGTGTGGGCTGCGTGTTCACATTTAATTTGGACTGCGTGTTTCAGGAAATCGGCGTTTGGGCTACATGCCTCAACTGTCAATCACTGTGGGCTGCGTGTTCACCTTCAATTTGGACTGTGTGTTTCAGAAAATCG
>NW_021027714.1:12152-23879 GCF_004153795.1 Camellia sinensis
ACTATCAAAAAAGAGAAAAGTTAGGGATCATGAAATTTTTTTCATAAAAATGTTCATGAAGAAGTTATGATCCTTGCATTACCTTGATTAGTGTGTGATACTTTATTTTAAGTGTAATTCAAGAGTCACAAAACTTTCATGATTATTTTCATGAAACGTTTTTCATAATACCTAGCATTGCTGATTAAAAAATTCTTATTGTTGAAACTTTCAACTTTTCAAAAGCTTATTAATTAAATAAAATATCATTTCGATGTTTGGTCTGAAATCTTCAAAAATTTATTGATTAGATACAAGAAAAGCTCAATTCCCCTTTAGAAATTGTGCTAAAATTAATAGGCAAAAGAATTCATTTGGATTGACGTCCAAATTGACAGAGTTTGTTCCCTTTTGAATTGACTATGTCGACTAATTTATTGAATGTATATTATTAATTAAATTAAATTAAATTAATATATTATAAACAATTAAAGGGCAAAAATCAACTGAGCTATAGTTTAGTTGACCACTTATGTAAACTAAACTTAGAGGTCAAGGGTTCAATTTCTTCCCTATGGCAAGGGTTAATTATTTATTTCGTATTGGTCGATCTTTGATATATAGATATGTTTCGGAATTATTTTTAAAAAAAAGTTATGCACAAAATTTTGAGGAAATTATTTAACAATACAATAGAGGAAAAAAAAAATTACAAAAACAAAAAAGTAGAAGTAATTTAGTAGTGAATTTGTGTAATTTTTTCTTTCCTTTTGAACTGATAAGTAATTTCCTTTTGAAATTTTCCGTCTTTTCAAATTTTGTTTTCTTGTTTTTTAGTTGTATTATTGTCAGTGTTTTGGAATTGCTCTACATTCTACCGTCGACTCCTCCTCCTTCCATCATCGTTTTCCTCCTCCTCCGTACTGCATTGCTACTGCGGTGGAACACGGCACCAGAACATCGACCGCAACGCTGTCTCCGGTACGCAGATCCAGCACGAAGATCATGATCTGTGAACTCTGAGATCAGTGCTCTGTAGAAGGACCACAGCTTCAACTTCTCCATGCCCATCAGCGGTGCTGGCGGTGGATCCACGTACTCCTTTCCATGGTGTGTCTGTCCCTCTTCACTCACTACTTTCGACATTTCTCTCACAAAAACAAAACTAATTTCTCTCTCTAGATTGCTAGAATCTCTTGCTGGAAATTATGGGTTTTATAGATTTATTTTGGACAAATTTTGAGCCTAAATTTGAGTGGAGCCTACATATCTTTTGAGGTTGGTCCAAAAATGTGACGTGGTCCTTATTGCATGGTAAGTCACAGAGGTTAAACGATTCGTCAAAACCATTTATGAGTGAATAGAAAGTTGATGTCGTTTTCGGGTTCGTGGAATGAGAAGTTGAAGAGTTAAATGTGAGTTTCTTTAAATTAGATATCCCACATTGAAACTTTAAGAGAGCTTTTGTAAGTATATAAACTCCAGGTACACACCATCAATGGATGAGGTGGTTTCTCGTGGAGGTTGGCAACCGGTATTTCGTCGACGAGGAATGATAAAGGCTACAAGGGACTCAAAGGGAGGGAAACTATTTACAGTATTTGTGGATAACATCCCTGAATCAATGAATCCGAAAAGCCTGTTTCAGTTGTTTGCAAAGTTTGGCATTGTTAAGGATGTGTTTATCCCAAAGAAAAGGAGAAAGATCACTGGTTCGAGGTTTGGCTTCGTAAGGTACGATTGTTCGGTTGCAGCTGAGATGGCAGTTCAAAGAGCGGATGGGCTGTGGTGTGATGATAAAGCTCTGAGGGTTAAAGGGGCTGAGTTCAAAAGGGAAGACCTTGACAAAATCAACCAGTCTGGGGGACCTAATCAGAGGGCTCAAAATATGGTCAGGAACAGGCACTGGGTTGATCACAGAGGAGGAAAGCAGATTAAGCAGGACCTAGGAGGGCCAAAATCATATGCGGAGGCAGTTGGAAAAGGTGTGGCGCAGGGTAGAGAGGAAGTGGTGGTTCAAGCTTCAGAAGAGGGTAATGGGTGGTTGTATGAAAGCCTGATAATCAAGCTGCATACCTTCTTTTCCCTTTCAGCTTTCAAGGAGGAATGTCGGAAGAGGGGTCTTCAGGAGCTATTAGTTAGAGCCGGTGAAGGTAGACTTGTAATCCTAACGTTCCCATCAGTTATGGTGATGAAAAGACAGAAGGAGGAACTTAAGGAATGGATTTTTGACTGGTGTAGCACAATGGAGGAGTGGGATCCGAGATGTTGTGTCCTCCAAGAACGGTGTGTTTGGATTAACTGCTATGGAGTCCCATTTAATCTATGGAGTGTGGCTACATTCAAAAGTATAGGGGCTGTATGGGGAGAAGTAGTGCAGGTGCATGAGGACACTATCAAGAATGTCTCTTTTTGCTGTGGGAAAATACGAGTCATCACAAAATCCATGGAGCTTATCAATAGGACTGTTCGATTGAGTTGTAAGGGAGTCTTGTACCCAGTAAGGGTTTGTGAATGTCCTAAGTTTGTGGAGATGTCAGCGAGCAGTAAGAGCTTCTCTGTTAATGGGAGGAAGATGTCCATCGGTCTTCAGGGTGAGGAGAAGATGGATAGATGTTCAAATGTTGGAGGGGATCAGAGAGGCAGCATAGTGAAGACAAGAGGGATTGAGGTCAGGGATAATGAGGTGGCTTGCAGTGATGAGGTGGACCAATGTAGAAAGAGAATGTTACCAAGATATGGAAGCTACGCAGCAGTGCAGCCTAGGGGTGAGATGAATGGTGCAGGTTCTGATAGTCAGGTGCCAGAAACATGCTTGCTTGTTACCGAGGGGAAGGCGAAGAAACCAAACAATGGGGTGAGCTATCTGGTAGAGGAGCAGGTGCAGCTGCAGATGGAGACTTCAAGAAGAACGTCTGGGGAAGTAGTGGGTGAAGAGGATATTGTGACCCCTGGGTTTGTTAAAAGCCTTAGTGGGTCTGATGAAATTGGGCCGAGTATCAATCTTGAGGTAGTGCTAGAAGGGGCTCAGTTAAGAGGTGATCAAAGTGGGCCTACGGAATTAATCAATAATAGGGGGTTTGGCAGAGTTCGTAGTGCTGGAGCCCAGCCCAAGCTGAACCAAATAAGGGTGTTAGGCGGTCCAAGCAATGAGGATGTACAACCCACAGTCAACAAACCAGTCAACAAACCAGAATCGGTGGTGAGAAATGGTGGTATTCGAAGGAGGATGGGTGGAGCTGGAGGTACCAGAGGAAGGGGGAAAAGGAGAACTCAAAGCACCCAAACTTCGTTTGTATCGGGGTTTAATAGAGGAGCTGTCTTTAGGGCAGCAGCTGCGGTCTTATCTCAGTCCGTGTCTAAAGAAAGTCAGGAGAGTAGGAGGAGGAAGAAGAGAGTGGAGGAAGCAAGAGAAATCCTGCAGCTTGGTAAACGATTGGGGATGAACTGTGAAGGCAAAGAGGCTGAAGTAATTCAAAGAATAGTTCAGATGGAGCAACAAGATGAAGAACGCTGGGTAAAGGAGATAGGGGGTGTGCTGGGTCAAACTTAATCGACTAAAAGCTTGGGGTTTCTTTGGGGGATCAAATAGTTATAAATGAAGATAATGTCTTGGAATGTCAGAGGGTTGGGTAGAGCAGACAAACGGCGGAGAGTCAGACAGGTTATTCAGGATAGAAAGGTGGATGTCCTACTTCTTCAAGAAACAAAAAAAAGTAGTATGGAAGAGATGTTTGTTCGCTCATTTTGGCCTTGGGAGAGGATGGCGTTTATGGCGGTTGATTCTGAAGGTAGTGCTGGAGGGCTATTGAGCATATGGAATCCAGAGGTGTTTCAACTACAGGAGTGTTGCGGTCATAGAAATTTCCTGCTCATATATATACTTATATTTATATTTTTTCCTTGCATGCCATCTATGTTCTGTACGTAGGTTTGCAATGCATACACGGAGTTGAATGATCCTGTGGTACAATGCCAACGGTTTGCTGACCAACTCAAGGTATTATGATCATTAGGAATTGAATCATTGTGGCATGTAAAGTCATGTTGTGTGGGGTGCCTTGACTGAAGATTTTTGTATGATTAAATTTCAGGACCGACAATCAGGTGATGATGAAGCAATGGCTTTGGATGAAACATTTTGCACGGCTCTCGAGTATGGTTTTCCCCCAACTGGTGGTTGGGGACTGGGTATTGACCGACTAACAATGATGATGACAGATTCGCAGAACATCAAGGTTTGTGTTTTACCTTTGTGTGGTTTGTGTGAAATGTTCATGTGTTATCAGTTTATGGTTTTGGATTTCCTTGCTGGTGATTTTTCATTTGTTTAATTATTGGTAGTGTTGGCTTGGTGGGGTTAGGGTTGGTGTTGGGTGTGTTTGGCTGGACGTGGGAAGTTTCACATTCTACAATAGAAAGTTTTTTCGACTGAGCTTTTTTACTCAAGTGTCAATTGTTTTGTTTTTTGGTTTGGGGACAGGAAGTTCTACTCTTTCCGGCCATGAAACCTCAGGATGAACCTTCTGCTAAAGAACACATCCAAACAGCTTCTGGCTTGGGTCCAGTATAGGTTTTCAATCTGCCAATATGCATGCAAATCTGCCTACAGAAGGTTTACTTCTGTTTTGGTTATGCATTTAAATCTGCCAAGAAACATGCTGTTGGGTTGGATTATTTAGTACGATATGTTTTATTACTGCTAACGGTTTTCTATACATGCTGAAATATTGATTTCCTTGCAGTTCTCTAGATTAGTGGGATGGAGCAAACCAACTTCTTATTTCAGCAAGATTCATAGGTACTATGATTCTGCTTTTATGTTGTGATGGAAGTTCAAGATCTTGTAATGATTTTTTGCCAAAATAGTCGTTTGAATCCCTAAATTTCTTTTGCATGGTGTCTGTGTGCTATTGATTTTGTTTGAGAAGCTGAGTCCTATTGATTTTGTATTCTACAATTCTAACATTTTGTGCGTAATGCAGCTTGTCCCTGGTGGTTCTCCTGATCCAAAATGTGTGGTGGTATGCAAGATTGCTTTTGTTAGCGCCGTCAGATTGGCAGATCTAAAGAAGAATGCTGATGGACAAGAAAGTCTGGTGTTTGCTACTTTAGCTGGTGACCTGGTAGTCCGAGGACTAATATTACTATCAGTTGTTATGACATTTTTTAATTTTTTAATTTTTTTTTGTTGGTTCTTGTATTTGAAATAGAGAGTTTATTTGCATTGATGACTTATTCTTAACTCAGTAACTCTCCAATGACCATATGAAGATTTCTAGGGTGCGAGAAATATGAAATATTTTTGTGTAACATACACCGTTTGATTTATGTGAATGTTTTGTTTTTGCACAATGATTGTGGACTATCATTTTATAAGATTTTACTATATGAATGGGGGTTATTATTTTATATTAGTACTATTTTAGTTTTATTATAGGTATTTTTTAAAAAAATTAGCACAATTTTTTTTTTAAAGAAAGGGCTATCACGGCGTTTTTAAAAACGTCGTTAAATAGTTGGGAAAAAGAGATGTGGTGGCGTTTTAAAAACGTCGCTAAATAGCATGGTGACGTCATGTTACAATTAGTAGAACTTTTAACGGCGTTTTTATAAAACGCCGCCTATAGTAATATAGCAACGTTTTTAAAGCGCCATAGAGTTATAGCGACGGCCGCATCTTCGACGTTTAGTGCTAAACGCCACAAAAAGATTTGACGGCGTTTTTAAGACTTATAGCGGCATTTTTCAAACGCCTCTAAAACCCTGATTTCCAGCAGTGTAGGGACAAAGTCTCAAAGCCATTCATCGTGCTTACGTACCTTAGAATCATGGTGATGAGCTCTGGGATGGGGATTGGAGCAGAGATTTGGACAGCTGCGGGACAGTTGGTTTTTTTGTTTTGTTTTCGACTCTTTTCAAAAGTGTTGCCCATTTTTTTTTGTTTTGTTTTGTTTTTGGTAGTTCCTTGCTTCAACTTGTGGAGCTGCCGCTAGAAATTTTAATAAAAATAAAATATTGATTATTTATTTGGATGAATATGAATTACTTCCATTATATTTTAATGTCATTGGCTAGGGCTTTATCACAAGCACCAAACATGACATGAATGGCAGGCACATCCAAACCTTGCACTTCTTTTGTTTGTCATTTTCTTTCTTTCTTTTCTTTAAGAAAGCTCTTAAACATTAGAACCATAATTCAAAATTTTCCCAAGTAGAACCTCATCTCATAGCTAGTCAATAGTTTCTCCAGAAATAATAATAATAATAATATATGTAATGTTCACAAAAGAGATGAAATGTTCAAATCAAAATAATTAGAAGGGGGTAGTTAGAGCAACTTAACCAATTTAATTCATCAAAATATACTTAGTTTTTAAATTGTTATCTTCTTCAAAAAGATTTTGACTAGTTAAAATATATATATATATATATATATAATGTGTATAAGTCTCATAAAAAACCAGTCATGGTCTCTCGTGGAGGTTGGCAACCGGTATTTCGTCGACGAGGAATGATAAAGGCTATAAGGGACTCACAGGGAGGGAAACTATTTACAGCATTTGTGGATAACATCCCTGAATCAATTAATCCGAAAAGCCTATTTCAGTTGTTTGCAAAGTTTGGCATTGTTAAGGATGTGTTTATCCCAAAGAAAAGGAGAAAGATCACTGGTTCGAGGTTTGGCTTCGTAAGGTACGATTGTTCGGTTGCAGCTGAGATGGCAGTTCAAAGAGCGGATGGGCTGTGGTGTGATGATAAAGCACTGAGGGTTAAAGGGGCTGAGTTCAAGAGGGAAGATCCTGGAAAAATCAAACAGTCTGAGGGCACCAACCAGAGGGCTCAAAATATGGTTCGGAACAGTCACTGGGCTGATCACAGAGGAGGTAAGCAGACTAAGCAGGACCTTGGAGGGCCAAAATCATATGCGGAGGTAGTTGGAAAAGGGCTGGCGCAGGGTCGAGAGGAAGTGGTGGTTCACGCTTCAGAAGAGGGTAATGGGTGGCTGTATGAAAGCCTGATAATCAAGCTGCATACCTTCTTTTCCTTTACAGCTTTCAAAGAGGAATGTCAGAAGAGGGGTCTTCAGGAGGTAGTGGTGAGAGCCGGTGAAGGTAGACTTGTAATCCTAACGTTCCCATCAGTTATGGAGATGAAAAGACAGAAAGAGGTAATTAAGGAATGGATTTTTGACTGGTGTAGTTCAATGGAGGAGTGGGATCCCAGTTATGGTGATGAAAAGACAGAAGGAGGAACTTAAGGAATGGATTTTTGACTGGTGTAGCACAATGGAGGAGTGGGATCCGAGATGTTATGTCCTCCAAGAACGGTGTGTTTGGATTAACTGCTATGGAGTCCCATTTAATCTATGGAGTGTGGCTACATTCAAAAGTATAGGGGCTGTATGGGGAGAAGTAGTGCAGGTGCATGAGGACACTATCAAGAATGTCTCTTTTTGCTGTAGGAAAATACGAGTCATCACAAAATCCATGGAGCTTATCAATAGGACTGTTCGATTGAGTTGCAAGGGAGTCTTGTACCCAGTAAGGGTTTGTGAATGTCCTAAGTTTGTGGAGATGTCAGCGAGCAGTAAGAGCTTCTCTGTTAATGGGTGGAAGATGTCCATCGGTCTTTAGGGTGAGGAGAAGATGGATAGATGTTCAAATGTTGGAGGGGATCAGAGAGGCAGCATAGTGAAGACAAGAGGGATTGAGGTCAGGGATGATGAGGTGGCTTGCAGTGATGAGGTGGACCAATGTAGAAAGAGAATGTTACCAAGAGATGGAAGCTACGCAGCAGTGCAGCCTAGGGGTGAGATGAATGGTGCAGGTTCTGATAGTCAGGTGCCAGAAACATGCTTGCTTGTTACTGAGGGGAAGGCGAAGAAACCAAACAATGGGGTGAGCTATCTGGTAGAGGAGCAGGTGCAGCTGCAGATGGAGACTTCAAGAAGAACGTCTGGGGAAGTAGTGGGTGAAGAGGATATTGTGACCCCTGGGTTTGTTAAAAGCCTTAGTGGGTCTGATAAAATTGGGCCGAGTATCAATATTGAGCTAGTGCTAGAAGGGGCTCAGTTAAGAGGTGATCAAAGTGGGCCTACGGAATTAATCAATAATAGGGGGTTTGGCAGAGTTCGTAGTGCTGGAGCCCAGCCCAAGCTGAACCAAATAAGGGTGTTAGGCGGTCCAAGCAATGAGGATGTACAACCCACAGTCAACAAACCAGTCAACAAACCAGAATCGGTGGTGAGAAATGGTGGTATTCGAAGGAGGATGGGTGGAGCTGGAGGTACCAGAGGAAGGGGGAAAAGGAGAACTCAAAGCACCCAAACTTCGTTTGTATCGGGGTTTAATAGAGGAGCTGTCTTTAGGGCAGCAGCTGCGGTCTTATCTCAGTCCGTGTCTAAAGAAAGTCAGGAGAGTAGGAGGAGGAAGAAGAGAGTGGAGGAAGCAAGAGAAATCCTGCAGCTTGGTAAACGATTGGGGATGAACTGTGAAGGCAAAGAGGCTGAAGTAATTCAAAGAATAGTTCAGATGGAGCAACAAGATGAAGAACGATTGGTAAAGGAGATAGGGGGTGTGCTGGGTCAAACTTAATCGACTAAAAGCTTGGGGTTTCTTTGGGGGATCAAATAGTTATAAATGAAGATAATGTCTTGGAATGTCAGAGGGTTGGGTAGAGCAGACAAACGGCGGAGAGTCAGACAGGTTATTCAGGATAGAAAGGTGGATGTCCTACTTCTTCAAGAAACAAAAAAAAGTAGTATGGAAGAGATGTTTGTTCGCTCATTTTGGCCTTGGGAGAGGATGGCGTTTATGGCGGTTGATTCTGAAGGTAGTGCTGGAGGGCTATTGAGCATATGGAATCCAGAGGTGTTTCAACTACAGGAGTGTTGCGGTCATAGAAATTTCCTGCTCTTATCAGGTGTAACTCTTAATTCCTTTGAATGTGTCTTTTTAAATGTGTATGGGCCTAATGATGTGTCAAAAAGAGCAGAGTTATGGGACACCTTTGGTAATATTAGAACTAGTTTCCAAAGGCCCTGGTGTATGGGAGGGGATTTTAATGTTATTAGAAATATAGAGGATAGAAGAGGCTGTGCAAGGAGAGACAGAGGAATGGTAGAATTTAATAATTTCATTGACCAAATGGAGTTGGTGGAAATTCCTTTGTTAGGCAGAAGATTTACGTGGTGTAACTCCATGGCGGGAGAGCGGTGGAGTAAGATTGATAGGTTTTTGCTGGACGTAGTATGGTTGGAAAAGTTCAGGTTTCAGATGTGGGGTCTTCCTAGATTGGTATCTGATCACTGCCCACTTCTGTTGATGGAAGATGAGAGGAATTGGGGGCCTAGGCCATTTAGGTTCCTTAATGCTTGGACATTGCACCCTGGTTTCATTTCAGTTGCTCAAAAAGCTTGGTCAAAGAATCAAGTTCAAGGCTGGGCTGGTTATAGACTGCAAAGAAAGTTAGGCGGTATGAAAGCTGAATTGAAAAAATGGAATAGTGAAGTTTTTGGTCTGGTAGAGGACCAACTAAAAAAAGTAGAGGAGGAGTTGCATGAATTTGACCTGTTAGCAGAGTTAAGGGAGTTGACATCCGTTGAGATTGAATCTAGAAGGGAGACAAAACATTTGGTTTGGAAGCTTAGGAAAAGAAAGGACTGGCTATGGTTCCAAAAGTCTAGGTTGAATTGGGCTCAACTTGGGGATAAGAACACAAGGTATTTTCACATTTGTGCCAGTAAGAGGCAAAGAAGAAATATGGTGGACTCAGTGGTAGTTAATGGGGTTAGAATTGAAGATCCTGAGTTTGTGCGGCTTGAAGTGGTCAGATATTTCTCAAAGGCTTTTGCTGAAGAGTGGCCATCCAGGCCTAAGATGTCTGGAAACTTTGCATCAATTAGTAATGCTCATAGGGAGGAGGTTCTTGAACCTGAGTTTACAATGGAAGAAGTCTGGGAAGCAGTAAAAGAATGTGATGGGAATAAAGCACCAGGGCCGGATGGATTCAACATGGCATGTGTTCAGAAATGTTGGAAGTTCATGAAGAATGACTTGTTTGACTTTATGAAGGAATTCTACCATCAAAGTAATCTGGTTAGAGGGCTTAATAGTTCCTTCATCACACTTGTCCCCAAAAAAGAGTGCCCCAAAGGTTTGTAAGATTATCGACCTATTAGTTTGGTGGGGGTTGTTTATAAAATCTTAGCAAAGGTGCTGTCGCGAAGGTTGAAGAAGGTGTTACCAAAAGTCATCAGTGAAGTTCAGACAGCTTTTTTAGGTGGAAGAAACATTTTTGATGGAGTCATGATTGCTAATGAGGTTGTGGATTGGTGGAAGAAGTCAAATAGGAAGGGAGTCATTTTAAAGCTAGACTTTGAAAAAGCTTATGATTCAATTAATTGGGAGTATCTACTTTCCATGATGGCAAATTTAGGGTTCGGAGAAAGGTGGATTAGATGGATCAAAACCTGTGTTACCACAACTAGAGTTTCTGTCTTAGTTAATGGTTCTCCCACGAATGAATTCTGCCCCCAAAAGGGATTGCGACAGGGCGATCCGCTGTCACCTTTTTTGTTCAATGTTGCAGCAGAAGGGTTGAATATGTTGTTGGAAAGGGCCAAGAGATTGGGTGTAATAAAAGGAGCTACTGTTGGATCTACAGGATTGAAATTATCTCACCTCCAGTTTGCAGATGATACTCTCTTATTTTGTGCAGCAGAGTGGGAGGAGATTGTTAATGTCAAAAGAATTCTTAGATGCTTTGAGGTGATGTCAGGGCTGACAATTAATTTTCATAAAAGTGTGGTGTGTGGTGTAGGCATAAGTGATGATCAGGTTCAGGTATTTGCTTCGTCTATGCATTGTGTAACTCAGAAGTTACCTATCAAGTATTTAGGTTTACCTCTTGGTGCAAATCCTAGAAGAACAAAAACTTGGCAACATGTGGTGGATAAGGTTAAGTCAAGATTAGCTCTTTGGAAAAGGAAGCTCTTGTCTTTTGCTGGTAGGATCTGATGGCCTCTTATGTGAGTGTGGCTGAGGTCCACTTGTGTTGGTGTAAGTCCATTGTGTATTGTGTATGCCATTTTATTTCATAGTATTGCGTATGCTAAGTTGTATGATTAGCGCATTGTGTATGCCATTTCATAGCATTGTGTATGCTAGGTTGTACCTTAGTTGCATTTCATGCATGTCATGCATATTGCATCGTGCTTGGGATAGGAGTTAGCCCAAGCACGGGAAACGAGGTACGTTTTGTACTCCGAGTGACGGAACGTGTCTCAATTCCAAGTCACCGACACTCCGGATTATCCATGATGGAGTTAAGTATTGTTGTGTTTATATGTGCATTCATTCTATATTGAGTTGCACAATTCGACCCCTCGGCCATCATGCATCGAGATGCGTGATTGGTGGCGCGAGGATCAAGGCATGCATACATTTGTGAAAATACATTGCTATGCCCCTCTTCTGCTCTCTGTTGCAGCAAATCAAGAATTAGCAACCTTCCGGAGCTTGGCGCGCTTTCCAAGAGTAATTGCAAAATAGAGGCTAATTGGGGCATCCTAGTGGATTTCCGCGCAAGGCAGCCCAGACATGCATCATCCATCATCTGAAGAAGAGTCAAGACAGTCCCTACCTTGCATGCCAGTTTATTATTTTTCTTAGTTAATTTGTAAATTAATTAGGAATTTATATATATTTGGACTGCATTATTTGGACTGTACTATTTATTCGGA
>NW_021027716.1:0-11016 GCF_004153795.1 Camellia sinensis
CCACTAACCCGCCTCTCCTCTTAAAGCTGGAAGGATGCCAAAGTCACTTTCAATGTTCCGTCCTCGATGCCAAGCCACCGTTGCAACGTCTTCTCATTTTGCTCTAAACCACTCGTCAGATTCAGTGGCTCCTTCGGATCCCCAATCAAACTCAGTCCGTGTATAGACCGTAAAGAACTCCTTTTTCAAGAATGGAAGGGCCCTGCCTCAACAACCTGGCCTGCACTGGAGCCTGAATTGGCATTCTCAGCTCTGGAATTCCATAGACTCCCTCAAAAGCATCAGCATCCTCGGGTAAGGTCCCATAGCCTCCTGTCCTACTAGCTGGCCACATTGCTGCCAACCCCCTCTGTCGTGCCCGGAATATCATACCGATAAAGGCATCTCCTGCCTACCACGTCTTTCCACACCTACCACCTTTCTTCCTCGTCCTGACATCCTAAGTAAAGGGTAACAAAGGAACATTTAGCACATCTCATAAAGTGCCAAAACTAAACACTCGCGTCCTAATACAATGGACAAACTAGAATTCACCTTCCACGTTAAGCACATAACACATAAGCACTTACGAATTTCATTTCCGGATAATGATAGTCCCGAGGCCGTTACTAGAGCTCGGTTAGAAACAGCATTGATCAAGTGCTTTTCCAACAAGACTCACAGAAAACCCAAGGATCCAATCAACCATCTTAGAAACCAAATCACATACCCAAGTAAGTCACATAAACATGCTATCCAAATAAACAACATTAATGTTTCACGCCATAAGTCTCTAACAAGCTGAGAAACTCATGTGATTACTAATCACTTTCCACGTACCCAAGTATTTCGACCCGGTACGCTCTGATTACCAAGTTGTTTAATTGGCCCTCAAAATAATACATAAAAACCATCATTTTAGAATTGCAATAATACACAGAGAAATAGATAGGCCTCATTAATCTGTTCTACAAATTACATGTACAACAGAAGCTACGTGTTTTAAGTTCCTGTTACAAAAAAAGTCAGGTCTCCATACATATACCTGGTTGCTTTCGTAAAGCATACAAAGACACCAAATGCACCGTACTGCCTCTAGCCCAAGCTTGTCCGAGCAGCTACCTTAACACTGAATTGATCCAAAAAAAAAGCTAATCAAACAATAATAAGCCAAAAAAATGCTAATGAAAATTTACATAAAATTAAAAATGCAAAAAATACAATAAGAAAAAACAACAAAAACAAACCCTTGAAAAAACAAAAATTATAAGCAATCAACAAAATAAAATTGTCAAATAAAATTGGAAGGTCATATGAAAATAAAAAAATAATACAAAAAAAACATAATAAAAAAAATTAAAAAAATGAAAAAAAAATCAATAAAGGTAGCCACAGCCCAGCAGAAATACACTAAACTAGCTATGAAACAATGACTAAAAGATTAGCAGTTGATAGATGGTTCAACCCCGATACACCCACTTAATATCACATTTCAATTTCATGACATTTAAGTCCATGTTACATTTCATTTTTTCATTTCTTTTTCAACCTTGAGTTTGACAACCAGGCCCAAAATTAGCCAAATAACTTAATGAGAATAAGGACTCATCTTTAAAACACTTTCGAAATTCATGATGGATACACATTTTGGTGTTGTATCAATAACACATAAACCACTTCTATACTGTACAAACGATACACATTTTGGTGCTGTATCAACATAACATAGAAACACTTCTATACTTCACAACTGATAATGATATACATTTTAGTGCTATATCAAATCAATATTAAAACACTTCCATGATCAACACTTGATACCATTGTAGTTGTATCAATGTCACACACAATCGGTTTTAGAGGTCCATCCCCTATCTTCCCCCAAACCGTGGAGTACAATCCCCTATCTCCTCCCCTCACAAACACCATGTATATAAACATAGAGATCATATACACAAACAATTCAATACATAAAGTTGATGTATTATTCCAACCGCTATGTTCGATAGCATTCTCAATCGATTAGTTTTAGTTTGCCTAATCATCATGCATTGTCTACAAACAATCAAGGACTATCCTCCACCGATGCCCAAAGCAGTTATTTCTAAATAGAAAATAAATGCACCAAATGGATAAAATATCAACATTTCAACTTAGGTGAGCGATTAAATGAATCCAAACTACACCCTTTAATCTCATAATCTTTCAATTTAGTTATTCTCAATTAATTCCTCATTTTCTCAAAATTAATTATACAAATTAATTTATCCAAACCCATTTGGGCATCTTTCCAAAATTAACATAACAACCCCAAGGTTCACTTTCGTCCATAGTTCATCATCTAACTTATTTCTCTACGCCAAACATGCATATAGGGTTAAATTATAAATAAAACCCCATCTTGGTGTAAAATTACACAAAACCCAAACTTTCTCAAAATTTCCCAACAACCCCCAACATATCAAAACGCTAAAATTTAAAGACAAAGCTCATAAAGAGGAGTAGGGTATTCTCTTACCTCGAAGTTTAGAGCTTCAACCGGATAACCGGAGAGGGTGAAGAAAATGAAAATGCTCAAACACCAAGATTCTCGATCAAAACGAAGCCCTCGACGATCCACGCACTTTTTACAAAGGCCGAAGGATAGGGAGACACTCTAACTAGATCAAACCTTAGAGACAAGGGAGATCCTAGAGAAAGAGGCTCTCAAAATCGCTTTTGGGAAAGTAAGAGAGAGAAGGGAAAAGTAAAAAGTGATTTAAAATTACCCAGTGGATGACTCATATACGCAGGACCCGCTCGAGCGTAGAACAGAACGCTCGAGCGTCAAGAACAAAGATCTGTACACGCTCGAGCGCAAGAAGGCCCGCTCGAGCACCAAGAAACAAAAGCAAAACACATCCGCTCGAGCGCGAAGAACCAGTCCGCTCGAGCGTAGATTTCCATCTCCCAAAACTTTCACCAAAAAGTTACTACCCGCTCGAGCGCCAACAAACCCGCTCGAGCGCAACCCGCTCGAGCGCAACCCGCTCGAGCGCAAGAAGCCCGCTCGAGCGTAGAAAACACACCTGCAGAAGTTTTGCAGGGACGCGAAATGCTGAAAGTGTGTAAACCCCGCTCGAGCGCAAAATGACCCGCTCGAGCGGACCATTCAGAAACTGGGCAACCACAATGGGAGCCAAAGCTCTACCAACCTATAACAACCAAGCCCAAACACTCCTAAAACTCAAACAAACGGATTTAAAGGATAACAACAAGGTAGATACAACTACAACTCTACGGAACCGAGTCTGGATTACAACTGAACAGTAAAGGAACAACGGGATCGCTATAGTAGATATACATAAAATGTCTAAAATATGTTTTTTCATTAAGTTTATAATTAAAATATCCATTTTTCATCGATTTTACTTCATGAAAATAGACAAATGATTTAGATTGAAAACAAATCAAAAGTATAGAATTTAAATGGACAAAATTAAAATTTTATTCTATTATAAGGGTTAAATTTTAGAAATACATATATATATATATATATATTCCCATATTTTAATGAAACATACCGTTCCATTTCTTTATTCTTTTCTTTTTTTTCTTTCCCTTTTTTTTTTTTTCTTTTTTTTGACAAAAGGGGCTAAAGCCCAAAACAAAAACAGACACTAAACAGCAGAAACACAAAGGGAATCTAATCCCTGAACATCCTTAGCTAACATAGGTAACATGAAAATAGACAAATGATTTAGATTGAAAATAAATCAAAAATTTAGAATTTAAATGGACAAAATTAAAAATTTATTCTATTATAAGGGTTAAATTTTAGAAATACATATATATATATATATATATATATATTTCCCCATTATTTTAATGAAACATACCGTTCCATTTCTTTTTTCTTTTCTTTTTTTTTTTCAGAAAAGGGGCTAAAGCCCAAAAAAAACAAAACACTAAACAACAAAAAACACAAAGGGATTCTAATCCCTGAACATCCTTAGCTAACATAGGTAACATGGATGGAGGGACATGAAGGATCTGCTTGTGGAACTTTAACCTTCCAGCTTCCATTTCATTTGAATTAAATACTACCTAACAGTACACAAAATCTGAGAATCAATCTTTGTGTTTGAGAATTAGTTGTGTTTTCCGTTGGTCTCTATTTTTCTATGTTTTTTGTGGCTATCATCTCCGGTGTGCAATGCATACAGTATGTAATCCTAGCACAAAATTATACAAGTTCACTTTTATAAATAGATTTATACGAATTTGTATTCAATTTACATAATTTTGTGAAATCATTTATATAATTCATAAAAAATATATAATTTTATGATAAAGCTGCATACGGAGAATTTTCCATCCAGAAATCCAACAATTTTTTTTGGTGCTTTTTGGGACTGACATCGATTGTCATTTTGACATGTTCCTCCACTTGTATTCCAAGACTTTTCTTCAGCAATTTTTTGATGAGGTTGCTTCTTGTAATGTTTTGTATTTCACAAGGTGGTAGATACATAAATTAATGGAGAGTTCAAAATATTATGTGATAGTAATTAGATTACAAAATTGGATAAATGAGTTGTTCACTAATTTCATTTAGATAGTAATTACCGTTGCAATTATTATTTGTAAAGCGTCTAATTTTGATCAAAACAATAATGTGGCCTATTGTTGATCAAAACAAAATTGGATAAAGGTTTCGTTTGTTTAAATAGAAAATATTTTATATATTTTTTGATAATAGATATAATAAAAAATAAAAATCAACAAAAAAAAATAAGTCTGTTTAATAGAATATAATTTTTAATTTTGAACCAAAAAAATATTGGGCAAACTAAGTTTACTCATGCACACCACGGATTATTTTGGGAAGTAGTTAAAAATGACTTTTTATTTTTTTTTACCTTTTTTTTTTAAAATGATAAAAATAAGAATGATGGTGAACCTAAAAAGTTAAAAGATAAAAAACTGACTTTTAATCAAGTTCTCAAATTAGCCGCCTGCCATTGCGCTCCACCACAACACCCATCACAACCACGACCACCATCACCTCCATCGCCACTGCCACTCTAATCCCCACAACCGCCACCACCACTGCCTCCATTATCACTATCTCTAAGCAATCATTAGTATTATTAATTTTAAAGAATGCAATTAAATATTAAAAAAATGTTATTATGAAAAATAATTTTAAAAAATTATACTTTTTTATTAAAAATATTTTGCCGACACCAGCGAAGTAATCAGTGTTACATGCTCCACAGTAATAATGATGACGAACGTTTCAAATGATTAGAGGCAAATAACATTCACTTATAGGGAAAAATAAGACTTGGACCACAACAACAAAACTTTTGCTTCCACCTGACAGAAAGTCCCCTTCCTGAAATTCTACTTATGATGTTTAATCCAGACAATAATAGAGACTAAATATTGGATTAAGGTTGTGCATAGATCGCCCCCAATCTGATTCCGTATATACTTTCTAGTTTTATATCAAAAAATTGAATCAGCAAGTACTAGAACCTGAAACCAAATTTCCAACCCAATTTAAAATGTTAAGCCCCATCGAGTTTAAAACCATGTATATTATATTAAACAATTTATGTAGGTAGTAAGTAGACTTACAAAATTACTTAAATGAGCCGTTCACATATTTATTGTTACACTTAAATAGATTGGTATTACTTGGAATAATATTATATTGCAATCAATTAGTATATTAATTAACTGTAACCCAATTCTAATGATGATATTTTCAATTTTCAAAGGCAATTACCCATTTGTAAGATAATTTGATGCCAATAACATATAATGTGGTACAATATTGACGCCCTACCTCACTGGTTAATTTAGCGGGTTGGAAAAATGAAACGAAATACATAAAGACAGCAGCGGACATGCTTCCCACAACCGTCACCTAGACAACCACTAATCAAAATTGCTTGAAGAAAGTCTTGGAATACAAAGTGGAGGAACATGTCAAAAATAGACAATCGATGTCAGTCCCAAAACAGCACAAAAAAAAAAAATTGTTGGATTTCTGGAATGGAAAATTCCTCGTATGCGCCCTTCTTTATCAATAAAATTATATATTTTTTTTTATGAACTGTATATAAATATTTCACAAACAATTCATATAAGGAAATGAATACGAAATTCGTAATTCATAACTAAATTCTATTTATAAAAGGTTGAACTTGTATAAAATTTTTTGTGCTCAGCGATTACATACTGTATGCATTGCACACCGCGAGATGATAGCCACAAAAAACATTAGAAACAATAGAAGACCAAATCGGAAAACACAACTAATTCTCAAACTTACAAAGATTGATTCTCAGAATTTTGTTATGTCACTGTTATAGTTATTTAATTCAAATGAATGAAGCTTTGTAATGGCTTAAAGCTCCAGCAAGCCAGATCCTTCATGTCCTCCATCCAGTTTACCTAATGTTAGCTAATGTGGATGCTTCAGGGATTAGAGAATCCCTTTGTGTTTCTTGTTTGTTATTAGTGTTTTGAGTTTTGTTTTGCGGCGGCTTTAGGCCCCCTTTTCTGAAAAAAAAAAAAAAAAAAGAAAAGAAAAAAAGAAAGAAAAAGATAATGGAAACGGTGGTATGTTCATTAAATAATGGTGGAAATATATATATATATAATATATATGTATTTCTAAAATTAACCCTCCCTTATAATAGAATAAATTTTTAATTTTGTCCATTTAAATTCTAAATTTTTGATTTATTTTCAATCTAAATCATTTGTCTATTTTCATGTTACCTATGTTAGCTAAGGATGTTCAGGGATTAGATTCCCTTTGTGTTTCTGCTGTTTAGTGTCTTGTTTTGTTTTGGGCTTTAGCCCCCTTTTGTCAAAAAAAAGAAAAAAAAAAAAAGGGAAAAGAAAAGAAAAGAAAAGAAATAAAGAAATGGAACGGTATGTTTCATTAAAATATGGGAATATATATATATATATATGTATTTCTAAAATTTAACCCTTATAATAGAATAAAATTTTAATTTTGTCCATTTAAATTCTATACTTTTGATTTGTTTTCAATCTAAATCATTTGTCTATTTTCATGAAGTAAAATCGATGAAAAATGGATATTTTAATTATTAAACTTAATGAAAAACAATATTTTAGACATTTTATGTATATCTACTATAGCGATCCCGGTTGTTCCTTTACTGTTCAGTTGTAATCCAGACTCGGTTCCGTAGAGTTGGTAGTTGTATCTACCTTGTTGTTATCCTTTAAATCCGTTTGTTTGAGTTTTAGGATGTGTTGGGCTTGGTTGTTATAGGTTGGTAGAGCTTTGGCTCCCATTGTGGTTGCCCAGTTTCTGAATGGTCCGCTCGAGCGGGTCATTTTGCGCTCGAGCGGGGTTTACACACTTTCAGCATTTCGCGTCCCTGCAAAACTTCTGCAGGTGTGTTTTCTACGCTCGAGCGGGCTTCTTGCGCTCGAGCGGGTTGCGCTCGAGCGGGTTGCGCTCGAGCGGGTTTGTTGGCGCTCGAGCGGGTAGTAACTTTTTGGTGAAAGTTTTGGGAGATGGAAATCTACGCTCGAGCGGACTGGTTCTTCGCGCTCGAGCGGATGTGTTTTGCTTTTGTTTCTTGGTGCTCGAGCGGGCCTTCTTGCGCTCGAGCGTGTACAGATCTTTGTTCTTGACGCTCGAGCGTTCTGTTCTACGCTCGAGCGGGTCCTGCGTATATGAGTCATCCACTGGGTAATTTTAAATCACTTTTTACTTTTCCCTTCTCTCTCTTACTTTCCCAAAAGCGATTTTGAGAGCCTCTTTCTCTAGGATCTCCCTTGTCTCTAAGGTTTGATCTAGTTAGAGTGTCTCCCTATCCTTCGGCCTTTGTAAAAAGTGCGTGGATCGTCGAGGGCTTCGTTTTGATCCGAGAATCTTGGTGTTTGGAGCATTTTCATTTTCTTCACCCTCTCCGGTTGAGCTCTAACTTCGAGGTAGAGATACCCTACTCCTCTTTATGAGCTTTGTCTTTAAATTTTAGCGTTTTGATATGTTGGGGGTTGTTGGGAAATTTTGAGAAAGTTTGGGTATTTGTGTAATTTTACAAAAGATGGGGTTTTATTTATAATTTAACCTATATGCATGTTTGGCGTAGAGAAATAAGTTAGATGATGAACTATGGACGAAAGTGGAACCTTGGGGTTGTTATGTTAATTTTGGAAAGATGCCCAAATGGGTTGGATAAATTAATTTGTATAATTAATTTTGAGAAATGAGGAATTAAATTGAGAATACTCAAATTGAAAGATTATGAGATTAAAGGGTGTAGTTGGATTCATTTAATCGCTCACCTAAGTTGAATGTTGATATTTTATCCATTTGGTGCATTTATTTTCTATTTAGAAATAACTGCTTTGGGCTATCGGTGGAGGATAGTCTTGATTGTTGTAGACAATGCATGATGATTAGGCAAACTAAACTAATCGATTGAGAATGCTATCGAACATAGCGGTTGGAATAATACATCAACTTTATGTATTGATTGTTTGTGTATATGATCTATGTTTATATACATGGTGTTTGTGAGGGGAGGAGATAGGGGATGTACTCCACGGTTTGGGGGAAGATAGGGGATGGACCTCTAAACCGGATTGTGTGTGACATTGATACAACACTACAATGTGTATCAAGTGTTGATCATGGAAGTGTTTAAATTGATTTGATATAGCACTAAAATGTATATCATTATCAGTTGTGAAGTATAGAAGTGTTTCTATGTTATGTTGATACAGCACCAAAATGTGTATCGTTTGTACAGTATAGAAGTGGTTTATGTGTTATTGATACAACATCAAAATGTGTATCCATCATGAATTTCGAAAGTGTTTTAAAGATGAGTCTTATTCTCATTAAGTTATTTGGCTAAGTTTTGGGCCTGGTTGTCAAACTCAAGGTTGAAAAAGAAATGAAAAATGAAATGTAACATGGACTTAAATGTCATGAAATTGAAATGTGATATAAGTGGGTGTATCGGGGTTGACCATCTATCAACTGCTAATCTTTTAGTCATTGTTCATAGCTAGTTTAGTGTATTTCTGCTGGGCTGTGGCTCACCCTTTATGGGACATCATTTTCAGGTACAGGTAGCATGCGACCTCCAAAGACATAGCTTGGGAGGCTAGAGGCAGACGGGCTGCTTTCGGGTCTGCTTTTTGTTGTTTGTTTCTTTTTGATGCATACATGTTAAGAGTGCAAAGCCAAGGGCTTTAATATTATTTGAGCTTGCACTCTTCTTTTTTGTAAACCAAGTGTTACCTTGGAAAGCTGTAAGCCGTAGGGCATTGGCTTGTGTTGTTAACATGTATAACTTTTGTTAAGTAACCATTCTGATTAATGGAATAGATGCTATTTCCTGTCTTATGCATAATCTAAATGATAGGGTTTTATGTATTTTCTGAGGGCATGTCACTTGGATCAGAGCGGTACGGGGTTCGAAATACTTTGGGTACGTGGAAGTGATAGTATCACAATCGGTTTCTCTCGTTGTTAGAAGACTTAGCGGCATTATTGTATATGTACATGTTATTGTGACTATGTGGGTATTGTGATTGGTTCTAGGATGTGCTCTGGATCCTTGGGTTTCTGTGAGTCTGTTCGGACAAAGCACTTGATCGATGCTGTTTCTATACCGGTAGCTCTAGTAAGGCCTGCGGTGACTATTCATTATGCCCGGAAATGAAATTCGTAAAGTGCTTATGTGTTTTGTGAGCTTGACGTGGAGTGAATCAGTGTGTCATGTATTAGGAAACGCGAGTGTTTAGTTTGGCACATTTAATGAATGGCTAATGTCTTGGGTTACCTGATTTATTAGGATGTCAGGTACGAGAAGAGGTGGTAAGTGTTGTGGGAAAACGTGGATAGGTACCAGGAGATGCCATTTACCGCGGGATGATATTCACGGCAGAACGGTGAAGGGTTGGCGCAAGCCAATGTGGCGAGCTAGTAGGACAAGGAGGCTATGGGCACCTGCCCGAGGAAATAGGCTGATGGCTGTTGAGGGAGTCTATGGGCAATTCTTCGAGAGCTGAGAATCCTAATCAAGGCTCCAAGTGCAGGCCCGGTTGTTCGAGCTGCAGGGCCTTATTTTTTGACAAAAGAGTCTTGCTTCGGTTAAACCCGGACGGATTTTATTGGGGATCCGAAGGAGCCACTGACTCTGACGAGTGGTAAGAAATGAGTAAGACGTTCAAGGTGCTGGCATCGGGACGGCAACTTGAAAGTGGACTTTGACATCCTTACCCACCTTAAGAGGGAGCGGGTCAGGGTCGGAAATTACATGAGGGCGTAATGCTGGCAGTGGAGGCTGTTGTAGCAGGCTTGTTCAGGAGAGTACTTATCTATCAGCAGCATGAGGAGAAGCTGAGGACAGTTCTGCAGCTTTGCATTGAGTGTCAGGTAGCCGAGATGAGGGCTTTTCTACTCTGTCCAGGTTCGCAGCTGAACTTGTGGCCGTTCCGATGGAAGCCGCTGTATCGAGTTTGAGAAGAGGTTGAGGCGCGGCCATCAAGATGAGAGTTGGAGTCGATGATTCCGAGTTATGGGTGCTGGTTGATGCTTGCAGCCCATAATGAGATCAATATGCAGGAAGAGCGAGGACAGAGACTCCAAGAGGAGCCGAAAAAAAAGGGTGATGAAGAGACAGAGGGGTGGCTAACTCAGCAAGTCAGGGGGTGTTTCTAGATCGACTTTCTAGTGTGATCGGCTAGGGAGAGTAATCAGGAGATTCACTTTATAAGTGTGTCAGCTGGCATAAGGCTCAATTGCCACAAGAGGAGTGTCAAGAGCGCTCTATTCAGGCTAACCTGCAGAGCATAAAAAGGGGAGTCGAGGGCAGGGGCAGCCTATCTTTGTAATGTGGTAGCTTGATCCTGAGAGGTTTGCCTATAGAGTGCCACTTTGGCGATCTTGGTCTAGGTAGATCGGTTATCAGCAGACTCAGTCTGGTGCAAGCCTCGGAGGGCATTCGAGAGCTTGTCTCCAGTCAGTGCACAGTCGTTTGT
>NW_021027717.1:0-15126 GCF_004153795.1 Camellia sinensis
ATCCCAATTTGTGTGTACTGCCGGAACGAGCAGACCAGACCCATTGCCTGAAGTTTTGGAGCAGAGCAAGAAAGTGGAGTCGGAAGGACGCCGAAAAGTGAAATGGGGTAGCGCTGGTGTCTACTTTTCAGATCCTCCGATGAACAGAAGTGCTTTGGGGGATAATTCTGCATCATGGCCGTGATCGGGAATGGGAACAACTACGGGGCCTACAGCAACATTTGGATGCATCTGTCGCACCCTTCTCATCTGAAGTATGAACGAGGGATTTTTTGTCAAGCAGACCGGGTCAAGTAGTGAGCCGGAATCTAATTCCTCCGAATCTGTGAGTCGGAATCAAGGTTCCAGCTCGACTGAGCTAGTCGGTATTCCAAGGGGTATAACCCGGATACCACAGATCCTGCCCGGCCGTCTTTTTTTCTTCTCTTTTGAGTCTGTTGTAACGATAATCGGAACGATTTAGATGCTGCTCTAATGAAAATGATGCAAGTTGTGGCTTATTACTTTTCTATGCCCTTCGATTTATTCATTAATCTAGACTTTCAAATTTTGATGAAAACGACGAGATAGAAATTCCTCCGGTTTTGTAACGCTAATGAGAGATATGACAACGCGTATATGTGTGACAGTTATTTGAGTCTCTATCTTCTGATGAATATCGGTACTACGTACGGAGGGAGGACCCGCGCTGGTCACTGAGAGATCGGGTCCACGTTGTCATTCGGAGGAACGAGCGCTGTGAGTGTGGTAAAGAATTATAAGACGTATTTCGCAGCAGTGTGAGATCTAATTCTATAGCGCGTGCGATCGTGTGTGATATTGCACAGTGAGAGATGGAATAAGTCCTCTAACCGGACATAAAGCGGAGGCTCGTAGTGACCAGACCTGAGAACCACTCTCAGTCGTGATCAGGTATCTGATGCCCGACTATCCCACGTGAAGGTTCACGCGTATTAGGCACTACAGAGGTTTCCTACGCGCTACGCGAATACCGACTTGGTTGGCAACATTGTTCAGTGCTGAAGAAGGATGCGCACCGAGTATGCGTGGATTCAGGGACTTGAATAGAGCCAGTCCGAAGGAACAAACTTTCCTTGCCCATATCGACCGCTGAGTTAGTGGACTTCACAGCGGGGCATAGCTTTACTTTCGTTCATGGTGGATGCTTTACATTTGATCCGAGAAAAAGACTGCAGTTCACCACCGCCGTGGGGGACCTACGCTACAGAGTGTGCATTTGGCTAAGAACAACTGGAGCTACTATCAAGGGCGCACACAATATTGCCACGACATGACTCCACAAAGAGGTTGAGGTGTATGTGGACGACATGATTGTCAAGTCCAAAGAAAGATTAGGCCACTACACCGCCTTGCAAAAGTTCCTTCAAAGGATCAGAGAATTTCGGTTGCGGCTGAATCCTCAGAAGTGTACATTTGGTGTTACAGCAGGGAAAATGCTGGGGTTTCTGAATAAACAGAGAGGTATCGAAGTCGACCCTTCCAAAATCAAGGCCATCTTAGAAATGCTACCACCAAGGACTGAAAAGGATGTGCGAGGCTTTCTGGGTAAAGTGCAATTCATAAGACAGTTTATCTCAAAATTAACCTTGACTTGTGAACCACTTTTTGGTCTCCTGAAGAAAGGAAAGAAATTCCAGTGGGACGGCCGATGCCAAGCTGCTTTTGAACAGATCAAGGAATATTTATAGAACCCACTCGTGTTGTCACTGCCAGAGCTGAGGAGACCGTTGATATTGTACCTTTCAGTAACTGAGACCACAATGGGCTGCATGCTCGCACAGGAATCAGAGAACAAAGTGGAGAGGGCCATCTACTATCTGAGCAAGAAGATGCTAGAGTATGAGACTCGCTACACACCATTAGAGAAGGCTTGCTTAGCCTTGGTATGGGCTACCAGGAAGCTGCGGCACTACCTGTTAGCTCACTCTGTAATGTTGGTTTCGAGATTAGATCCCTTCAAATATCTCTTCGAGAAACCGGCACTTACGAGTAGGCTAGCTCGATGGTTGTTGTTGCTTTTCGAATTCGATCTAAAATATGTGACGCGCAAGTCAGTCAAGGGAAGAGCAGTAGCAAAATTCTTAGCCGATCATCCAGTGGAAGGGGGTGAAGCAGTTGAGTACTTATTCCCAGATGAGGCCATTTTGCATATCAACGACGAGTTTTGGACGATCTATTTTGACGGAGCATCCAACCAGTACGAGTATGGGATAGGAGTGTTGTTTGTAGCACCCGATAATTCCCGTATCCCTCTAGCCTTCAAACTCCGGTTCAAAGTCTCAAACAACGAAACAGAATATGAGGCATGCATTGTCAGTCTAGAAGCAGCTCTAGAACTAGGGGCAAAACGGTTGGACGTCATCGGGGACTCGAATCTTGTTGTGTCTCGAGCAAAAGGAGACTGGAAAGTCAAAGAAGAAAAGATGATAATGTATCACCAAACCTTGGACCTACTGATTCCTCAGTTTGAGAAGCTAAACTTCACTCATCTACTAAGAGAAAACAACAAGTTCGCAGATTCACTAGCAACTCTATCTTCCATGATAGACATCCTGTTTGGAGTCCGGATGCGTCCAGTCATTATCGACCAGACATTTGTGCCGGCTTACGAGTCAATTGCTGCTATAGATGAGGTTCAGGATGAGAACCCCTGGTATTACGATATTTGGAATTTCTTGGAGAAAGAGGGGTATCCACTAGGGGCAAATGCCAAGGACAAAAGGGCAATAAGAAGAATAACCGTTCAGTTCATCATCTGTGGTGGTAAATTGTATAAGAGAGGTCATCTGGGAATGCATAAGCTGTGCGTTGAAGCTGAAGAATCAAAACGCCTGATGGAGGCCATCTATGGAGGAGAATGCGATGCGCATATGAACGGGGTAATGCTGGCACGGAAAATCCTCAGACAGGGTTACTACTGGTCCACTATGGAGGAGGATTGTATCAGCTTTGTTCGGCGATGCCACAAATGTCAGATCCATGCAAACCGCATGAACATCCCATCGTCGAAGCTATACAATATGACTTCGCCATGGCCATTTTCTGTTTGGGGAATCGA
The DNA here is from genome assembly GCF_004153795.1 of Camellia sinensis. Lineage (NCBI taxonomy): Eukaryota > Viridiplantae > Streptophyta > Magnoliopsida > Ericales > Theaceae > Camellia > Camellia sinensis. The sequence goes on from NW_021027717.1 coordinate 3,080, forward strand.
TGTGATCGGGGCTGTTACCCCAATGGGGTCTAATGGGCATGAGTTCATCCTGGTCGCGATAGATTATTTCACGAAGTGGATTGAGGCCCAATCCTATGCACTGTTGAAGGCGTCACATGTTGCAAAATTCATCAGAAACAACATCATCTGTCGTTATGGGGTCCCAAACAAGGTCATTTCAGATAATGGTTCCCACTTCAAGAAGGAAGTGATTGACTTGTTGGAGAAATACAACGTGGCTTTTCATAAGTCATCCACATACCGGCCGCAAACCAATGGAGCGGTTGAGGCTGCCAACAAGAACATCAAACACATATTGTAGAAGACGGTGGAAACCTACCGGGATTGGCCAGACAAGCCGTCGTTTGCTCTGTGGAGGTACCGGACTTCAATTAGAACTTCTACTGGGGCGACTCCGTATTCATTAGTTTGTGGGATGGAGACCGTTCTACCTATTGAAATTGGGGTTCCGTCTTTACGAGTGTTGGCTGAGTGTCAGATAGCCGAAGTAGATTGGCAACAGAGCATATTTGAAGAACTCGTGCTTTTTGACGAGCGCAGACTGAAAACACTGCACCATGTTCAAGGCTATCAGCGTAGAATTGCCAGGGCTTTTAACAAGAAAGTTAAGTCCAGGAATCTAAAAGAAGGAGATTTGGTGCTCAAGGACAACCGAGCTCCCATTCATGACCCTAGGGGTAAGTTCAGACCTAATTGGACTGGTCCCTACATCATTAAGTCTATCTGGTCAGGTGGAGCTGTGGTTCTAATGGACCTAGATGGCCTAGAGTTCTCGCAACCGATCAACATGGACAAGTTGAAGAAATATTACCCTTGAGAGGCTCGCTAGGCCGAAAATCTGAAAGGGCGACCTAGGCAAAAGCCAGAGCACAAAAAAAATTGAAATTATAAAAACAGAGCTCGCAAGGTTGAAAACCCACAAAGGGTGGCCTTGGCAAAAGTTAGAGCGTAAAAGGAGAGCAAAAATACTCGAGCGAACCCGAGCCTGAACTACGTAAGGCTTGATTCCCATCTTTGGGATACGTAAGCAACTTCATCCTGAAGTTCAGCCATGAACTTTTCCCCGATCAACTTTGTCCATTTGATCATCTCGGCCATCTTTGTCTATTCAGCATTCAAGAGTTCGGTTATGATCTCCGGTGTAGTGCTCTTCAGACTAGGGCAACTTTCCGTTGCTGCGCAGTGCTGCGGTACTGTTCAGACTAGGGGTAACTTTCCAGTTGCTGGGATCCTGGGTTGTGCATCTCAGTGACAGATTTCAGGCGTGTCCAGTTCTGATCCATATCGAAAATAGTTTTGAAAAGTTTTAATAAAAGTTGACTTTGTTCAAAATTAATCGTTTTACAACTTAGACCTTTTTTGGACCAAAGCGAAAAATTTTCAGTACCCACAACCTTCAATTTCATTGATTTCAATACAGAGTTCTCCTGCTCTTGCATACAATTTGAAGTTGCTTTTTATTACAATCATAAAGAAAACTTGAAAGTACGAATAAAGCAATAAATCCGGGGCATGGCTAAGCCAGGTGTTCCTGCGCCCCCTCCCAGAGCTAGTCGAAGCCTCTGATGCCAAGGTGGGCCCTTCCTATGCCTCTTCATTGAGCCAATCCAAGCACTCATCAGACAAAGTGCAACTAAAAGTGGGAGTAGGGGCCAGAAGCTCTCTAGTCCTCCAAGCTGTGGCATACCAGGCAAGCTGTGCGCCTCTGTAGACACCCCATTTTTGACCGACCTTAAGAGTCAGACGTCACCAGTTGAGTGCTCAGTGATGTTGCATATTGTGCTCGTTCTGAGGTTTCAGAGTCTCGGCTGCGAGCTTTGCCTCCGGACTTCAGGGCTCTTTTGTGCTTTACCTCGATTTGCGAATCAGGTCCTGTTTCCTCTGTTTTCTCTTCTCGAAAGAAGGGAGAGGTCCCGTAGACAATCTCTCAGTGGCCGTAGGCTACGTTTCGCGGTTGTAGGCCATTTTTCCCATTTGGAGGCCAGTTTTCGATTTTCGGAGCCGTCGATCGTGTGCCTCAGTTCGGGACCGCTTAATTAACTCCGATTGCTCCGGTTTTTGGCGCACACCTTATTTCCTCCCTTTAGAGGGACACTGTGGCCCAGGAGACCACCTTTGTGGTCATATGCCACTTCCGATGCCTGACAACCTGTTTTCGGGGCCCCAGACTGCGCATTTTGGCTCCCGAACCCTCGTTTTGCATCCGTCTTGGTCCGTTTTTGGTAGGGACCCTATTTTCATTGTTAGGGAGGTGGTAGCATGGTGGGAGGCCACCTTTTTCCCTGAAAAACCAGTTTTCTCTTTTTCTCTCTCCGAAAGCCGATTTTTCTGACAGAAAGCTGGTTTTTCTCACTTTTGAGCCACAATTTCTGGCTTTTCATACCACCATTGTGTTGTGCTTATCTAGGACGCCACCAATATGGGTATTCATCTTGACCCTTTTGAATCTTGCTAAAAAGCTGGTTTTTCTCTCTCCTGGGTCACATTTTCTGGCTTTTCATACCACCATTGTGTTGTGCTCATCTGGGAGGCCACCAATATAGGTAGGCCGACCAGTAATTCATCTTGACCCTTTTGAACCTTGCTAAAAAGATGATTTTTCTCTCTCCTGGGTCACATTTTCTGGTTTCTCACTATACAGTTGTGTTGCACTCATCTGGGAGGCCACCTTTTTGGGGTGGCCGGCCAGAAATTCTTCTTGAACCTTTTGACCCCTGGTCGGCCGACCAGGGGGAGTGGCCGGCTGGCCACTTGAACTGGCCAGCCTACTTCTTGCTTTTTACCCTCTCTGAATACATCACAGCTGTGCCAGCTGTGAGGCAATTGGACCATCCTCCATACACGTGTATGGAGGATATGTGAAGCCCTTTTGGGATATTTTAGAGCCTCTCCTCTATAAAGGGGAGGCTAATCTTCTATGGAAAGGGTTGAACGACTTTGAAGGCTTACAACTCTCTCTCTCTCTCTCTCTCTCTATATATCTCTACACTTGAGCCTCCAAACCCTAATTTTCTTGGACCATTTGCACTACAACCCTTAGCACCACACCTCCTCCATCCATTCCAGCACTTTGGGACTGATTTGCAAGGGTTGATGGTTCACCAACTTGGTCCAAAAGCTCCAGCTTTGTTGCTCTTCAAGGGTAAGCACCTATTTCCCTTAAACTTGCATTTTTTTACTCCATTGATTAGCCTTACTTTCAAGTATTTCTGGACTTTTTCATAAACTAAAAAGTGTCATATTTTCAGCTCCTCTTGAATATTGATTAAGGACACTTTTCTGTTTGAGGTCTCCTACACCCTTGTATACTTTGTCCCTCTTTGTAGGCTTATTTTGCATCATATCTTAGCCCTACTTGTGAGCATTTTCAGGATTTATCATAAACTTGAAAAAGTTTCCTTTTGAGCTTATAAACATTTTTGTTTCAGATACTTTCTCTATTTGGGGTCATGTACCCCCTTTCATGCCTTATTTCCTCATGTTTTGAGCTATGCATGTGAGCACTTGCATTGACATTGATTTGACCCTTTAGCCACTGAAATTCAGTAGATTTTCAGTGGCTTAGATGTGCCTTTGAGCTTCAAAATCATAGAGGGGTGACCGTCACCCCTCATTCTCTTTACTAGCTTTGTTGGCCTCCCAAAAGGACCCTCACTTGCATGTTGTGAAGTCACTTTTTGGGCTCAATTCGGTGAGTTTCAAGGCCTGCCTTAGCTCTGTCCAGAGCCTCTTTGGTCTTATTTTGTGTCCGTAATGCATGTGTAGAAGAATTCCATTCAAGGCCTTTTGAGGGGGCCTTTCATTGTATGCTTCATTGACCCATTTCAGGGCCAATTTGGTGAGTTTTAGGTTTGTCATATTTGATTTCCAAAGTTGGTTTTTCCATGCTAAATGTCCTTGTTGTATGTGTTGAGTAACCCCTTGCATGGCCCTCCAAAAAAGCTCATCATTTTTGCATGCATTGGATGCATTTCAGTGGTTATTTGGGGTTTATTTGGCATGAAATACTTTTATTTTTGGCTAGTTGGGTGAGCCCTCGTATGCTTCATATAGCTATAGAACAACTCATGGTTCACTAGCCTATGTTGCATGTTGTTTTGACCCTTCATGTTGGCACCTTTTGGCCATGCCTTGAACTGATAATGTGCTCATTTTTGACTACCCTAGCTCTGTTTTTGGGTCTTGTCGTTGAATGATGTTAGTTTTGCATGCTTGTAGTTCAATGCACTTGTCTATCTTCGAGTTTTGAGGTTCGTTGCATGCATGTACTGAGATATTTCCATGTTTTGAGCCAATCATTCATCACATTTCAGAGCTTGTTTGAATGCCATGTTGCCATATTTTCATCCCTTTAAATACATTTGAGAGTCGGGCTCGTGTGCCCCATTTACCAACCATTGAATGAGCTCCATTTCGTTACATTCCGAGTCATCATTTTAGGCCAATTTCCCACTGTTTCAGACCTGCCTAGGGCCTATTTAGGGTTGGTTTTGCCTTTGGTGCATTGCTTTGGGTACCTCTAGAGTAACGTACTTCACTAGTTTCGGTACCCGGGCCCCCTAGCTTGCATTGTGCGCCATGTTTGCATGTTTTGCGACCATTTTGTATCATGTTTCAGAGCTGTATCATGTGCCATTCTATGCCATACTTCATCCTTTGTCATGCTTAGTTAGAGTTGCATGTCATGCCTTCGGATCGGTCCTTTGCATCTGTGCATCTTTGCACGCATTTGGATTGTCTCATTTTCATCTAATGGCCACTGATGTGAGTGTGGCTGAGGTCCACTCATGTTGATGTAAGTCCATCGTGCATTGTGTATGCCATTTCGGTCTATAGCATTGTGTATGCTGAGTTGCATGTTAGAGCATTGTGTATGACATGTTACATCGAGCATTGTGTTTGCGTTTCATAGCATTGCGTGTGCTAGGTTGTATGTTAGTCGCATTGTGTATGCCATCTCATTTGCATTGTATTTGGGATAGGAGTTAGCCCAAGCACGGGAAACGAGGAACGTTTCGTACTCCGAGTGACGGAACGTGTCTCAATTCCCAGTCGCCGACACTCTGGATTACCTATGATGGAATTTAGGTCTTGCTGTGTGTTCATGTGCATTCATATCACTTCGAGTCGTGCAATTCGACTCCTCGGCCATCACGCATCGAGATGCGTGATTGGTGGCACGAGGATCGAGGACTACACTCCCTGAAGAGTAGTCATGCATACATACGTGAAAATACTTTGCTGTGCCCCTTTCTTGCTCTCTGTTGCAGCAAATCAGAAATCAACAGCCTTCTGGAACTTCGCACAGCATTCCGGGATTAAGGCGAATCGGGGCATCGCAATGGATTTCCGCACAAGGCAACTCGAGCATGCATCTTTCATCATTCGGAACAGAGCTAAGGCGGTCCATGGATTTGCATGCTAATTTACTTGCTTTCCTACTTAATTTGTTAATTAATTAGGGTTTTGTAATATTTAATTAGCTAGAGTAGTTAATTATTTATTCGGACTGTATTATTTATTCGGACCATCCGAGCGAGGGCACAATTGTAATAAGTATGCATGCGTGTGATGTATGTCTTCCAACCTCATGTCTTTCTCCCTTTTATTTACCAGCTTATGATGGTTAGATTAGGGCATGTTTCAATTAGCATACTTATGCTTGCATGTTTGCATCATTCATTTGTCTTGCATGCACCAGGCTCGGCGCATCATACTAACTGCATTTGTATTTCAATTCCGAGTTGAATACTTATTAGTTATAGCATTTCACATGTCATTTCAGAATAGCCGAGCCTATTATAGTAGCATTTTGCATGTGTTGCATTAGGCATTCCAACATAGTTAGGACCATGCATGGATCTCTAACATAGCTTTTGTTTTGGCTTGGAGTACTCGGTAAGTTTTGGCTTCAAGTTCTGAGCTCGCCCGAGGGTGGCAAATCCACGTCTTAGCCTACTTACGAGTAGTACCATCAAACCATTTTCAAATAAACAAACATGAGATGTGTTGTTCCAATTCAGGCGATCCAGTCTATACTTGTATGCTGTGCGCATCACATAGTAAATCTAGGCTAATAGCCGGAATAAGAATGCATAATGTTTTCAAAACCCGATATCATGGTTAGTAGAGGCCGATCTTTGATCGGGCGAGCGGGGGTGCTCACGAAGTGACCTTCCCCAATCGTACCCAAGTTCCCGAGTCGAGGCAACTTTGGTGATGACGGACACGTGGCCTTAGGCAACGAGTCAGGGTTTCCTAAATTTCCCATAATAAAATATTTAGGTGGCGACTCTGTATCTGGCAAAGCAGTCCATGTTTGACACTTCTTTTAAAAAAATCTGTTTTCAAAAATGATTTGCCGGATTTGGACTCTTTAATGATTCATCGGTCTTGCATTGCACTCTGCGAGATTAGATACAGGACCGTGACAATTTGAGTCTGAACTGTAGTGAGGCCCAAGGGCGCGCCTACAGTTTCTGGCAACTCCGCTGGGGAGTTAGAGAACTTGACTCGAACTCATGATATCTGGTTTTGACTACACTTGTGTGTTTTTTGCATTGCATGTGCATTGGTGCGCCTAGGACACCGTGTCTGCCGTATGCTATTCCTAAACGGTTTACCGGAGGCTCGCTTCAAGAAGCGTGCCATAAGGCTGACCGATTGCGGGCTCTGCCACAACGGGAACACAAACCCCAGTTTTACCGAGGCACCCTTTTTGACCATTCAACCTAGTGCATATTCGGAATCCGTAGTGACCATTCCAAACTAGGACAGGTTGCTTACCCGATCATAGGTTGTTTGAAACCGCTGCGTGCGTAGTGTAACCCTAGCTCCTGACAAAATAGGGTAGGGAAACCCTACCCCAACATAGGGGTGTTTTGGCTCTCACTTGCTTGTTATGTGCTTTTAGGGTGTGTCCCTACAAGAATGCTTGTATTAGTTTGCAAGTTTGGGCATCAGGCCTGCGGGCACCAGTTCAGTATTTTGGGTATCAGGCCTACGGGCACCAGTTCAATATTTTCAAAATCAGTTATCTGCGGGTATTGGATTCAGCTTGAGGAATAGTGATTTGGGAATAATGATCAGTCTTTGAGAACAGTGTATCAACTGCGTGTTAATTATACTTGACTATGTGTTGTGTTTATTTACGCCGTTATGTTGTCCGCTTGTCTGCTCGTTTATTTCCTTCTTATTGCTTTATTTATCTTTTTCTAGGGATAGTTTATGACAATTGCTTCAAACCAAGCAGATATTCCCCAAGCACTCTGGACAAGACGTCGCTGACTCAATCGATCTGAGGATCTGGCCGACTGACAACCAGTGTTCCACTCTCTACCCCCGGTTATCAGACGGAGGTCGAGAAGACGTAGTGTATCCGAGCAAAGGCTACCAGAGCAGTGGATTACCCCGTCAGTGGACAGTCGAACTGAGATCCTAATTGTTGCTATAGAGATAGTAGTTCAGACAGATCAGGGCAGTATGGCGGTACTGACAGGAGTTGAGGAAATGATACGTCAGATGCAGGAGACCAGGAGAGCCATGCAGCAGGACGCTGTTCGCCGGGATGAGTTTGCCAAACAACAAGCCGAGATCATGGCCCAGCAGGCAGAGCTAATTGCCAGGTTACAACAACAAATCGGGGCTTCTGCTTCACACCCAGCTCCTCCCCTACCAGGAGTTCCGGCACCCGGGGAGGCACCAAATGTCCAGAGAGATACGGACATCCCGACGGGGCCGGCCCCACCCCCAATTCTACCATAGTTATCCAAGGCACCTACACCTGTCAATCAACCGGATTCTCCCTTTGAGTTTGAGGTAGACCATACAGCGTTGAAATTGTGCAAGTTCGAGAAGTTGTTCAAGAAATCCCAAGGAGCGAAGTCCATCCCAGACATCAAGGACGGATATACCGATGTGGCTGTGATGCTGCCAGATAGGTTCAAAATGCCACAAATCGACCGCTTTGACGGATCCAGGGATCCCATGGTCCATCTTCAGTTGTTCTCAGATATACTGCGACCGATGGGCCTCACTAGACCACAGAAGCTTTCATTACTCAGTCGGACCTTGTCAGGTGTGGCCGCTATCTAGTATGCAAAATTAGAAGATGATGTTAAACGGAACTGGGACGAGATGGCTGAGGCTTTCATTGCGCAGTACTCCTATAACACTCAAATCGAGATTACAACCCGTGATCTTGAGATGACAAGACAGGAGCCTAAGGAGAGCTTTTCGGATTTTGTGGCCCGTTGGAGGGCGCAGGCCTCAATGATGACCCTAAGGCCTACAGATAAAGATGAAATCCGGACGATTGTGCGCAATCTCCAACCAAAACTAATGCAGAAAATGATTGTGCTCCCCTTCCCTACCTTTTCAGATTTGCACGAGATGGGGGTACAAATAGAGGATGCTATGAAACAAGGTCCGATCGACCAAGATAGAGAGCAACCCTGAAGAACTTTCAACCGCAACAATAACACAGGCACCAGCAATGCCGCAAATGCTAGAGCTTAAGAAGTAAGCGTGGTCACCACCATCCCCCCTCCCAGACCCATGGCAGCTACACCTTTCTCCGGTGCGTCCGGAAGCAACACACAAACCACCCGATTCCAATGCAGAGGCCAAAGAACCTTCACCCCACTGTATATGCCCCTGTCCAAGGCTCTAGGGGTATTAATCAGGAAAGGGCACTTGAAGCCCCTAGAGCTGAGGCCATTGCCAAATCCACTTCCCCCCTCCCATAATCCAACCAAATATTGCGCATATCACCAACAACATGGTCACGACATTGACCAATGTTTTAGATTACGTCATGAGATTCAAGATCTCATTGACAAGCAAGTGATTGTGCCTCCAGAAAAACCCAATGTCACAACAAACCCTCTCCGCCCGCACAACCATGCTCCACCTCCCAAAAGAATCAACTTCATCCAGACTGGGGTCGTGTCTTACAATCCCAGCATATATATTACCCCAACCCACCTACCCAAGCCGGAGGTGCTCCTTCCTAACTGCACTGACTTATGCATGTCGGACATCTCCAGAGCCCAACCCAAACCATTGGTGATGGCTGTTGAAGACAAAACAGGGGAGATTCTAAGGGAGAATGGGATTATCGAGCCAGGATTTGAGGAATCTGAGAGTTTTTTATACAGTCTGAGTGACTACATCCGACTAGTGGGCCAAGTTGGGCTGAACTTTGAATTGCCAGCGGGGGCAGAGCTTTGCATGATACAAGGGGATGAATCTGGTCACAGGATAGATGACCTGGCAGCTGTGGAAGAGGACTTTTCCAACCTTCAATTTTTCAATGAACAAGAGCTAGAGGGCATGGTAGTCAACTGGTCAGATTTTGAGGAGTCAACAGAGGTCACCGGGTGGCTTGATGACCTGCCAAACGTTGTTGACAAAGCTTAGTTGGAACAGGGCCCGACAGGGGCAAGAATATTAGTGGTGGCCGGAAGGGTCGGAAATCAGAATGAATCACCGGAGAGCGCCGGTGCTAAGAATTTCGCTCAAGACTTGGGCATTATGAATGCGGGAATTGTTGAACAGCCAACTGTACTGACGCAGTTGGAATAAGAAAGGTTTGAGGATGCTGAGAGAATCAGGAAAGCCAAGGGCCCTGAGGGGACTAAAAGTGCTGTGTGCACGAAGATAGAGAATGCTGCGAGCATATGGACGGAGAATACTGCGGGTGCAATTGAACTGGAGCCAGACAGGTGTCTGTTGGCTGCCGACGGAATGTGGTGGGAGGACAACGATTTATGTCTTGCCCACACGGATGAGGATTGGGGGAGCAATCAGCCAGATGATACCTAGTATATCGGCGAAGTCGATCATATGACCAGGAACGGGTGGTATTTCAAGCCCCCGCACCTAGATCAGCCAGAGGCATCTGGGAAAGATAAGGAGGCAGAGAAGCAGAAAGAAAAGTAACTCGAAAAAGAGGCCGTACTGAAGCAGTTGAAAAAGATACAGGCAGACATCTCCATCTGGGGACTGTTTCTGGCATCGCGAGTGCATCGACAAGCTGTCTTATCGGCCATGGACAAGGCCAAGCTCTCAATAGACACCACACCCGAACAGCTGGTGCGCCTAGTTTTTCTGGGAGGACCTACCCCGATGTTGACCTTTTCTGACAAAGAACTGCCACCTGAGGGTGCGAACCATAACAAGCCACTCTGCATCTCCGTGGAGTGCAGGAATAAATGGATACCCGTGGTGCTTGTCGACACAGGGTCCGCCATCAATGTGTGTCCAGCAAAGACTGCCTATGCAATCGGTTTGAAGACCGCGGACTTTGTGCCAATAGCCTAGGTGATTCGGGCATACGACAACACAAGCAAAGAAGTCAAGGGGACAGCGAAAATTCAGACCAAGGTTGGGCCGGGGCAGCATGAAATTGACTTTCACGTCCTAGAGGTTCCCGCCACTTTCAATCTACTCTTGGGGCGGCCGTGGCTGCATCAAGTGAAGGAAATTTTTTCTACCTTGCATCAAATGGTGAAATACCCCCATGGAAAGGGAGTAGCCATTGTTTTTGGGAATACATCGATCCATCCACCGCCGAAAGTATCTACGCCAATTTTGTAAATTGAGCACGGTATGGAGGATGTGTTCTTATCCGATTTTACCCTAGCTGAGGCCCGGGTCGTGTAGAAAATCTTAGCTGTTAATGAGGGGGTGTATGTTAGTGCTCAATCAGTATACCTCATGAACAAGCTTCAACACATCCCCGGGATGGGATTTGGAAAAAGCGGCCGGAAAGGCGTCGCAGCATTGGCCGAGGTGCCATGCAACCCACATACCTTTGGCTTGGGTTATCTGCCCACCAAAGAGGATTGGATAAGGAAGGGTAAGGAGATGGCTGGGAGAGCCAGAGTGAAGAAGGCGGGGAAGCCTTCTGACTTAATGCACCGGCCCATTCAGGGTACCCTAAACGGACGCTTCGTCTGGGAGGGGGAGGACTTTCCGTTTTATGGCTTCCCAGAGCCGTGGCTGAACGTGGAGAGGAAGCGCGTGCCGGGATTTGAGATCTTCTTTGACCTGCAGTTACCCGAGGATGACGTTGCCGAAGAGCAAACAGACCCATTAGCTGAGGTTGAGCAGAGCAAGAAAGTGGAATTTGAGGACGCCGAAAGTGAGATGGGGGTAGCGCTGGCAGGTCTAATCTCAGATCCTCTGATCGGACAAAACTGCTTGGGAGATAACTTCTCGGTATGCGCGATCGGGAATGAAACGGCTGCGGGCCTACCAACAAACATTTTGGATGCATCTATCGCACCCTCTCTCATCTAGCAGTATGAAGAGGGATTTTTGTCAAGCAGCACCGAGTCAGGTAGTGAGCTGGAATTTGATTCCACCGAGTCTTGTGAGTCGGAATCAGGTTCCAGCTCGACTGAGTCTGAGTCTGGTATTCCTGGGGGTGATAACCCGGATACCACAGTCCTGTCTAGGTCGTCTTTTTCTTTCTCTTTTGAGTCTATTGTAACCGAAGAATCGGACGATTCGGATGTGCTTAATGAGAATGATATGGCTGTGGTTTCTTAGTACTTTTCTGTGCCTTTGATTTATTGCATTAACTCAGACTTTCAAAATTTTGATGAAAACGACGAGGAAAAAATTCCTCTGGTTTTGCAACGCTTAATTGAACAAGAGCAGAAAAGATTTGTTAAACCATTAATGGATGAAATCACTATTGTGAATGTCGGTATTGAGGAGGACCCGCGGCTGGTCCAGATCGGGTCCACGTTGTCTTCGGAGGAACGCGAGCGCTTAGTTGCTTTATTAAAAAATTTCAAAGATGTTTTCGCGTGGTCCTACGAAAACATGCCTGGAATCGATCCTGAGATTGTACAGCACCGGATCCCTCTTGATCCCGAGGCCCGCCCTGTCAAACAGAAACTCAGAAGGATCCGCCCGGACTGGGCTCTCAAAATTAAGGAAGAGGTCACCAAGCAAATTGACGCAGGGTTCCTGCTGGTATCTGAATACCCAACTTGGTTGGCCAACATCATTCC